>DWHE01000016.1:0-18419 GCA_018247495.1 Satarupa nymphalis | reverse complement strand
AAGTATCCAATAGATGGCGCTATGTTAAAAGTACAAATATATGTAGGTGATTCGAAGTTCACCAGGTCATCTAGTAAAATATAAATCGATGTTCGTCTGTGTCACTAAGAGAACCAATCATTCGATCAAGCCAAGTTTATGTAACTTTCGACAACTATTAGAAAGGTTCAATAAGTGGTTTGACCAATTTCGAATTTTCTCCCAGTTTGATCTTAATGGTGTTCTAATTATATTATATTAAAATAGTATACTTTCTCTTTCGAATGATTCCCTAGGTTTTCCAATAGTATTAATATATGAATACATAAGGTTCGTTTGTATGCACGAGAGGTTCAGGTAAATGACGAAAAATACAAAAAAAAACATTTATTATAATAAACAAAAAATGAGAATGCTTTTATATTTATACAATGAGTATTAAGTACAGAAGGTCACAACGTGGAGTTAGTTTGAGTGTTATATGCAGGCCCAGGTCAGGGGGGGGATTAGACATATGGAGGATGGGAAAATCATGAATTATAGGTACAGTCAAGAGCTTCTCTTGTATGCGGCAATTATCGGTCAAACGAGTGGATTTGAAAATCTAGTTGATTTACATTTGACGTTTTTTTTAAACTCTTAGAACAGCTGCCCCTCCCTTCCCCTAACCCCTTCGCGATGATCATGCTTATATGCGATTTCGTAGTCATTTGTGAAACAATAGAGATCTTACACATTCATAGCTATCATTAATTATTTGATTTATTGCAAAACCATAAAACGATAATCGTGTCAAAAAACAGCTGATAATTACATTATTTAAAAAAAATGTAACCACATTGTTATTTTCTAGAAATAATTATTATTATCTAGTAATAGGATGTTAAAAAAGTTACATATAGCATTTTATTGAAATTATTTCATTTGAGAATTTTATTTGTCTAAGGTGTTTTTCCATTTACGTATTTTTTTTTCAAACTATTTTGCTAACATAACTTGATATCACTGTCAGATTTGACCACATTGTACACTAGGGTTGGCGCATTGGAAAATAATCTTAGTACCACAACAGCTTTCTATAAAGTACTTCTCGGAAGCGGATGATTACATGTCAAAAGAAGATTGTATGAAGCAGATATTTGTACCAAATAAGTCCATAAATTTTGTCAAACATGCATATACAACATAGAATCGCTGTTGATTTATGAAAAAAATTACACAGTCATTAATGTACGTAGCGTATAAATGTAGATATTTGTGATAAAAAATACGTTTAAATTTAATGCAAATTTAAGGGAATATTCTTAGTTGGTTTCCAGGGCTGCCTCTCAATTCCTTCTTATATATATCGGACGAACTGAATCCGCATTTCTTATACCTGTTATAAAAATAAACAAAACGCCCAAGCATACACTACCTATTAAATTTTCCCACGTTCGGAAAAGTTCCCGGAAATTTTGAAACGTATTCATGAAATAGACTTACAATTATTTATCTAGTTAACTGTGAGTGACTTATCACGAACCAGAACGAGACAGAGAAAAATCTTCGTCATATTGTACTCATAACGGGAAGTCAAAGAGCGGCAAAGTGAAATACGATATTCCCGCTCTTTCAATGGACCGAACTCGCAACAGTATTCTTACAACTCAAGTATCGATTCGAACAAACCGATAACTTACGATGATTCATGTCATGGATATTATCAAAGAAATAATAATTACCGTTGTTATTAACATGCATTGAGCCCTAAAAAATATGTTTAAACGTGTAAATTTATAATTTCAATTAATTTTTAAATTATTTTACACAAGCTATTTTATTATACAATTGTATTGGCAGGTAAAAAAAACGAAGCAGGTCATTCTGTTTTGCATAATGAAGCTCAGAGTCCTGATATCAGCATGTTTAGATATAAAATCAACAATCAAAACACAATTGACCGTTCACAAGACCTAGTGAACTCCATAAATTTACTAGCTATCACAGAAAAACTGCCACCGTATAACTCTTTACTACATTAGTACATGTAGTATCATTACTACAGATTACGCCATTTATCTAAATATTTAAATTAAATGCTGTCACACAATCACATGAGAACGGTTGGACAAATTTAACAAAATTTATTTTAAAACCTTCATCATAATACAAATAAGGTTTTTAGGAACATAAAAATTGCCTGGAAAATAAAAGCTTTTTTCTCTATATATATGAACTCAAAATTCGAACGAGGGATATGAGTTTTTTGTACTGTTCGTTATGTCAAACAGTAAAAATCCTTACTTAATATTATAAATGCGAATGTTTGTTTGTTTGTTATGCTTTCACGTCTAAACCACTAACCCAATTTTAAAAATTATTTAACCAATGGAAAGCTACATTATTAGTGAGTAACATGGACTACATTTAATCCCCGTATTCCAACGGAAACGACAACTACGCAGTCGAAACCGCGGGGCGCTGCACTGCTAATTTATAAAATTAATTACTTCGTTGAAATGTCTTTTCAATTTTGACATTTTTAACATCACCGCATGGTTCAAAGTCGATTAACTTCCAGGCACATCACAAACAAGTTTATATTCTTCTGGTTTTGCGCTCTCTTATTAAAAATTCGGAGAAAACCTCTTTCAGGTCAGCTAATTTAATAATGTTGTTATAATCAAACAAATTCAGTTAAGAAGGGAGGTGGCCACACTATGTCAGCGGAAAAAGAGCTAAAAATGTTGGTATTTAATTTAGGTAGCGCCTATATTTTTACCGGTTCATTATTATTTTTACGACATTTGAGGAGAAAATCATAGTGTACTGACGAAATGTTGCGTTAAGGATACGCCACACTAACCTAAAAAGCACTACACTTAAACAATTCCTATTACGTAATAACTATACAAGAAATACAAACATTAAACTTGAGCATAGTTTTAACCCTTTTACCTAAAACACATGTATCCGTTATCTGTCGTGCGTCTGAAACGGCATTCTTTTTAAGATTAATATGTTGAACATACTAAACGAAGCGTACCACATATCACAATATTAATCAAGCAAAAATAATTTTTATTATTATTATCAATGCATCCCTTCGAATCAGATCACGTTGTTCTGTACAAGATTTTGAATCACAATAACATTTCATATTTTAAACTATGTACAAGGTTACAATTCTTCGTGAGCCCGCTTCAATTTGGATGCCGCGATGTAATTTTTGAAATCCTGCCGCCCGCGCACGTGTGCGGCACATTTTGCGACGAATCTCAAAAACTCTTGTACGTCAAAAGAATAATTTGTGAATTTGGCATGAGAAACTCCTCCCGGGCCGTGTCCCTGAAACAGACAATGGTTTATATTTCCCCTTTCTTTATTTTATTTGCATTCAAAACATATTAAATTATAGTTGTTCTCAAATAGGCTTGATCTTAAACATCGATAATATATTGTAAAAATGAAAAATTAAACCTTTGATCTTTTAATACATAACAATTTTCCTTTATTTTAAAAACAAAAATAAATAAGTTCACCTCATCCTGTGCCACAATCTTTGTTTTATTCTCCCACGTCACATACATAAGACCACGAAGCCGAGCGAGATCCGAGTAGCAATTAGGATCCTCGCAATTATATCTGAAAATTAAAAAAACATGTCTATTCATGATATTTTACTACGAAACATAAGAAGTTCGTTTAAAAAAAGAAATTTTTTTCAGCTCAATATTGTTAACTTATAAGTTGAAACATTTTTACGTACATTTAAAAAGCCAAATTATACAAATGTGTTATTACTTTTAAGCTTTGTGAAGGTACCCAAAGAAACTAACATAGCTCTGTAAGCATTGCAAATCAGGTAAACCAAGGTTTATTTAATTAATGAACCTTTAATTCTATTGTATCCTATGAATGAATCCTATAATGATCCTAATTAGTTTTCTGGCGTTACTACAGTAAACTAGCCATATCTTTCTACAAATTAATCCAATAATCTTTTTACCGAATTTGAGAGGTGAGCGTAAAAAAGGCATATGTTTAAATACCAGTACATATTAATTAAAGATACTAACACTTCAAATACAGCTGCCCAGTCCGGTAAAAACAGCAGATGTGTCAACCCAGCACCATGCATCCCAATCAACACGTCTGAATTGTGGGTTATCTCCAGTTGCTTCGTAAAAGGTATGCTCTTGTCATAGACAACTCTTTGCACATAATAACCTTTTACCTTCAACAGTGCTTCAACAATTTGTTTCTCATTTATTATGGACCTATATGTAGTCCCTCTGGAGAGCAAGGTTACTCTCACTCTATCATCAGTTCGTAAATGTAGTTTAATATTTAACGAATGCAAAACATGCTTTGAAAATGCATGAAACAAACCACTCCTTTCACAGCCATATATCTAAAAAAATAGTAAAGGAAATGTTTCTAAAGAGTATATGGATTGATCATTATGAGTGACTATAAATTATTTCTAATTTCAAAATACAATTGGCAAAATAAATTGCATTTTATTTTTAAATTCTTTTATTTTTTTTATTGTTTTGTTTTATTGTATTGTTGGCGTTATGAGATCAATGCAGACAGTGACAAAAGCAACCAACTACAAATTGTATCACTATTGTGTTCAAGACAGGTGACAGCTGCATTGCCAACCCAATGGACAAAGTTGATTGCCTCATATATATGCTGGCCCTTCAAACTGAAAGCTTCCATCTGAGATATTTCTAGATGCCATGATACAAGTTCATTTTTGACAAATTTAAAAAATTCCTCTGGTGGTGGTGGTTGGATATTTTGATAGGCAATGAATGGTGCCAATTTACCATCAGGTTGTCTCTGTGTCTGTTTGTTAGTCCTACATATAAAAAAACACCACTAAATAATTGGAATGATAAATTAAAGTGCAAGTATGAAAAGTAAATAAATATAATATCACTTACCAAAGGTGTATTATAGTATAAACCAAATATCATTCTTGGTAAAAGTGGGAATACCACATTTTTGAAACAAACAACTTTCCCGCGGACCTTTTTTAAATCCCATATAGGATT
This sequence comes from Satarupa nymphalis, assembly GCA_018247495.1. Lineage (NCBI taxonomy): Eukaryota > Metazoa > Arthropoda > Insecta > Lepidoptera > Hesperiidae > Satarupa > Satarupa nymphalis. The sequence continues at coordinate 13,392 of DWHE01000016.1, read as the reverse complement.
TACAGTAAATGCTTTAAAAGTATCCTTGAAGGCAGAGTCATAAGTAAAAGTTTCCCAAATTAATATATGGTTGTCTCTAGAAAATGTAGCCGGATGTGTTGAATTCACATGAAGAGAAGCATACAAGTTGAAGAAATCACAGAAGTGGTGGTACATGTTAACAGCTGAAAAAATAAAATATATTAAAAGACAGAATTAAAAGTGAGATGTAAAAACATTTTATTAATATTTAAACACTAAAATGAATGACATTAGTAATAAAATTGTGGAACAACCACCCTGCAAATTTGAATGTAGCTAACTCTTTTACAAATATGTGTATACATGAGAATATTATGAACTGAAACCTGAATAAAATTCTGCTTCAGGAAATTTGAACACTCATAGTAGAATAATCATCACTAATGGTCAAGTATTTTACTACCAACAGCATGCTGTATCTCCCTTTCTTTCAGTATTACAAACAGCACTTTGACATCAAAGTCAAATGATGCAAACCTTTATTGGTAGTAGAACATTTACAGGTTTGAATTGGCTTTCAGAAAAATACTGTTCATACTCTTGGTTGTACTGATACTACACTTCTTTTTATTGTCAAAATAGTGTTAGTGTGGGTGCTGGGAAGCACAGCTTAAATCTCAGGGGCACCACACTAGTAACCATCCTCATACAGGATAATCAAATGCTTGGAGGTAGGTTACATTTGTCTTGGGCTACCGAGGACACATAACATCAGATGAATTGCAAGCTGATTATGTAGTTTGCCCTTACCTCACATAATGTAAGCTGAAAGAAAGTGTTCATAATACCTTCCTAAGAGAACTTATCATATTTGTGTCCTACCACTTGTCAAATTCTTGACTTTGTTCTCTTTGATATTTTATGATTGTTACTTTTTAGAAACTTCAATAAGCACTTACTAGCATCTAATTTCATTATGTATGTGGGTTTTTCAATGACTATATCACACATTCCATCTGCAATTGGCCTCTTAGGAGTTTTTATAAAATGTATGAATTCTGGACCCCATGACTGCAAGGCGCTCATGTGTTCTGCTTCTTTTTTGAGCCTCTCCTCATAAAAATTGCAATATCCTCCTGTAAAAACACAATTACATAATCAATACTCTTATATAACACTATATCATACATAATAAGTTTATTATCATCTTGGGTTTTTTAAGGTTGGTAGAACCTATTCAGGTTCGACTGGGTCAGTACCACCATCACACCTATTTCTGCTTTAAAGCAACTCTTGCGAGTTGAGTTTCAGTTTGAAGGGTGTGGGTGCCGGCACGCTATGGATAAATGAGGCAACCAACTTTGTCCTCAGGAGTAGCAATGCATCTGTGACCGATCTCGAAATGGACAATAGTCCCATTCGAAGTTGGTTACAGAAGTCATGGGCGGCAATGTTTGCTCAGTAGCAGGTGAACTGCATGCCCGTTTGCTACTCTTATACCAATAATTTAAAAAAAAGGTTTTTATTTACAATAAATATACTTTATATAACACAAGGCTAATATAATCTCACTCGTTACAGCAAACTTACCAATTTGTCCAGATCCTAAAATATCCATTTTGTAGCGTAAATTATCTCCACGTCCCACTAAACCAGTAAAGTTAAGGACTATATTTCGGCCTCTACAAAATCTGAAATTAATCATGGATATAAATTTTACTGTACAAACAAGGCACAGCTATGATATCTCTGAATTTGACAAAAAATCTTTTTAATATTTAATTTATATTGAGATTATTATAACAATTGTATATACAACAATTATGATAAATATTTTATTAATAAACCATATACACAAGTTGAAACATAATACAAGAATATTAACATTGATTATTTATTACTGTTTGTTACTTTCATCTAAAAAAAAAATAAGATTCTACTAGAAATCAATAAAGTTAACTTTGGGGCCAAAAATAACAATAAACAGGCAATGATTTTCTCACCTTAAATATTTTGAACATTCCAAGGAACTATCATGAGGATAAGAAGCCTCACACATTACCATTAAGTCCTCTATTTGTTCTCTGATGTATCCTGAAATAATAATTTATTTGCCTTAAAAAAGTAATGCGCAATTGAGTAGTTAGATCTTATATATTGCTTTTTATTTAATAATAGAAATTTTAAACAAACAACAACATCTCATACAAATGCGTAGTACAGAACATGTAATTTTTTAAATAAGAAATTGTGTTGTTCAGAATGTCAAATATTTTACTATTCAACTGTTTTTACTTAGTCTTCAGTTGTGTTTATACATATATGAAATTGTCAAAAACTGCAGCTTCAAGAAACTAGTTATAGTAAAAAGCGTTTATACAAAGTAGAGGTAAATAAAAAAATACCACTTACCAAAGTCAGCTTGGGTATAAAATGTGTCATACTGTGCCTCCTTTGTCTTCACCCAGCCTCTATGATCACCGGGGCATCGAGGTCTGACATGATATGCATATTTTTTATCACATACTGCCTCATAACCCCAACAAGCTTTCTTATTCAAAAAATTCTTGTACTGACAATCAGGATCTGTGATGCAGGATTTAGCTAGACTAGGAAATGAGTTAAACAGATAGACCATATGATCGGGTGGAATACTCAAGTCTTCGAAATTTATCGAGCTACTACTATTCAAAAATATTAGTAAACATAGAAAAGAAACCACCCACATCTTTCAAATGTTTTATTGATTTGAATGTTCATCGGTTTTATTGTGTTAATTTTTGTATTACCAGAGTAACTGTATAATTTAAAAAATCAGATAATTTAACAAACTTGTATAAATAAAATAACCATACATATGGTGCACATAAAATAAAAATAACAAAGAAATAAGAAAACTCGTTCGACTAATTCTGCATATTCGGCTAATGGTGACAGATTAAACTTAGGTCTCGCTGCCATTGTCAAGTTTCTAATCTGACATTGGTTTTATTTGAGATTTGAAGTTCTATGAATATTTTCATTATTTGATTAAAATAATGTAGATAATTAACAAAAAATATATTGGATGAATACAAGAGGTGATAATACAACAAGATAAGTGTTCAAAATAAATAAATTTTCTATAGATAAATAAGACAAAATTATTTTTTAATTTGCCTTACTGAAACTACTTTTTTAAGGAAAGATTTAAGGAGATCTCTACAGAAGAAGATTCCTATCAGCCTTGCTTAAATCGTTAAAAAATTTCATTTACCATTTATTACGTATAGATAAAAGATTTTTGAGTTTAAATTAAAACAAAAGTTTTTCTATCTATAGTCTATGACCGAATCTAACAATTTCAAGTAGAAATCTGGATGATTTTTTAAGATTTTGTGAAACTTACTTTATTAGCATAATTTTCTGTTTATCTAGTATTTTATAATAATGACAAATTATAATACTGTAGACTTAAACAGGTATGGAGAAGTAAAAGTTGCAGTATTATGCTATGACTAACAAAATTTACAAAGTAATAGAAGTGTTTATTAATAAGTAATGAATTGTACGGCCTCAAAATAAATTTCTAACATCTTAACATTTTTCTTTCATATTTTTTAGTTAATATATTTTGAATTCCACGTTGTCTATATGCGCCATTTTTTTATCAGAAAAATAGGATAAGGTACTCAGAGCTAAAGAAAAACAGACGCTAGAGCCTAAAAACTCATATTTTTGGTGATAGACTTAGTGGCTACTTACTTTTAGCCTCTGAAATTCCTACGTAAAAATGTAGATGGAAAAGAGTGAATCCAAAATTTTTATCGCTTTTTTTTTATTAATAACCATTGACTTTCGACAGATGTCACTACTTTCCACTGTACCTATTTCGCGCCTTTTCCGGAACTAAATCCGGCGCGGCGGGGGTTTCTGGTTTTTGAGTAGGTAGGTATCGTACACGTGAACAGCGTCATCCAATCAGCTGGTAAATTTTGAGACCGGCGCTGACTCGTCCCTCTTCTTCCAGTGCATGCAGTAGTTTAGTATTTCGCCAAAGTGTTCGAATAATCAGTGTGATTGTATATTTTGAATAAGTGCCAGAATCTATAAAGTTATATCTGTTTTGTCGACCATTTCTAAGGCTGACCTTAAAAATTTGTCCATTTTAAAAATATGTTGTCGCCATTTTGACCATTCGAGTATTGCAGTTGGATTGAGATAGTTTATTTTTGTTTGTTCGTTTCGTAGAGACGGCTTATTGAGATGTGTAAATGGATGCCTTATTGAGAGGACTTCGCCGAAAATGTCCCAGAAAAATAGTGTGGTAAATTTCCTAATACATGACGCCAATGGTTAGTAAGTAGCGATTTTTAGATTTCCTTGATATTTTTCATTTTTACCTAGTAAGTCATTCATATTATCTGTATACCAAATTATGCTTATTAATAGTATCTTATGTGTTAAAGTAACACGCTGGTATCGGCGCTGTTATTTGCTGTTCCAAGGCAGAAAACGTGGCTGATCCTTAATGATAGTTTGTTTACATTATACACTTGCAACTTACGAGATACATATTGCTTAACAATAACCAGCTGATTTGTTTCTATTGACGATTGGTTAATTTGTGACGTGTATTTATTTGTTATAGGGCAGCCACAATTTGTTAAAGTAGTGCAAAACTCACACAAACATTCTTATGCTCAAATAAAAATAAAACCGAAATCCTTAAAAGTCTATAAGGTACCCAGATCTGCAGAGGCCACAGAGGAGAAAATTGAGGTAAATCAGTAGCTATTATGATAGTGTCTTGAAATAAGGTTAAGTTGGTGCTGAGAAGATTTTTTATTCTCAATGGATGATGCTAAATATATTAATATCTGATTCCAATAACCAATCTTAAAAATATTATACTCCAAAATATGCATATCAATAATTCATTTCAATTTATGAATATGGTATAAGAAGGAAAATTGAAATCTATTGTTGGTTTTCAAAGAAAGTATTGTCATTGCTGTCCATGACATTATCACAATATAAATTTACCTTTGTAAGAAGTTTGAGCCACATTATGTGGGCATGTATCATCAAGACCACAGCTTTCTGTTTAGCTATACTTTTCATTGGCATTAGTGTTATATACCACTATGATCTACTTTTACTATGTTTAACCATTTTGTGTTAGTTTGCAGGGTGTGGATTTATTTATCATTAACAGGACAATGATCTGTTTTAAGGCTAGTCACAGATGCCAGTTGAAACAGCATTCACCATCAAGTGGACGTTATGTTTATCTACTGGTTTAAAACATTCAACTTATAGAAATGGTTCCCACTGGGAATGTGTTATATAGCAGCAGCTAACTGCTGTATATATAATAACAGTCCTTTGATTAGTTATGAATCAGGCTATTTGTTTATTTGTTTGTTGAAGATAAAGAAAAACTATGCTCAGACTATTATTCAATATCACTTAACAAATACTATTGGTACAAAATTCAAAGAATGTTTTTCTTCTATTAAGAGTTTTAAAGATTGTGATTTCTAATATAAATGGACAAATATTTATTTTCAAGTTCATTGATTTATTAGAACACTGATTATTATGTGAAATATCAGATTATGCCACATTGTAGCAGTAACATGACAGATTTAGCCAATGGGCTGCAAAATGAATTAATGAAGTAAACTGTGAAATCACAAAATATTCATGGTACAGGAAACTTGATATCAAATTCATTTCCACATTTTGGGGACTATCATTGTAATATACTTTATCATATTGAGATCTCATTAGCTAGTTTTTCTACACAGCATTTTACAATTTGTCACAAAAAATATAGTCCCATTACTTGATATTGTTACTTTGTTTTATTATTAGGTAAAAGATGTAGTTAATATTATAAGTTCATTTACTCTTGTTATAGGTTATTAACCATTTTTTTGCAGTTCACATATTGGTTAAATAATTATGATTATAAGCATTAATATTTATGATGTTAATATAAACTAGTATGATCTGATTATTAAATACAGATAAAAGTTGTAGAATTGTGAAATGAGAGCAATAAATTCTCATTCTTCAGCATTTGCCTGCTGTGCTGTTCTTCATCTGAAGGTGTTGTGATTTGCTGTGCATACTGAACACAATATATTTCACTAAGCTAGTATAATTTACAAATACATTTTGGTTTTAAAGATTTTGAGGCATTTTTGAGGTTGCTTAAACATGATCATTAAATGTGTACATTAATCAAAATTCCTGCTATTTGTGGTATTGTTTTATGGTACCTTATTTTAAAATAAGACTGGCTTATCCTTTTTGCTACTTTATTTAAAGGTAATGCATTGCTGAAAGACAATGCTTATACAAGTCATACTTGTATTTAAATGAAAAGATTAATTTACAATATAAATCAATTATTTCCTCTTTAAATTTCAGGCACCAGTGTACCGTCCTGTAAGACTAACAGGAATTAAATGTGCATCCAGTAAGTAACATCCAATTTTTTATATTAGTTTTAAATTATTTGTGTGTTAATTAAATTATTCATTAAGACATGGAAAAATTCATGTCGGAAATGTCTACCAGACTTGCCCTTGCCTCCAGTGGCCTAAGAGCTGGTGGTTATTTCTCTCAGAGGAACCGTCTTGCTATCCAACAAGGACATGCTGCCAGCATCTTGGGCACCATGCCACATGCCGTTTTTATTTGGACTAAATTTATTTTTAACTAACTTCATTAAATTAACTGTCTTTTTTATACTGTTATAATTGTAATTTAAAGATTGTGCATCATATTATCATTTAAACAACATAATTGCTTCTAATAATTTCTAAAACTCTTTTTTAATTGTGAAAATTGTTTGTTGCCGGTTTTTTTATATACATGAGAATATTCCATTTAAAGTTATATGTAAGTGCTGTGTAATTAGTACATATTTTTCTATAATTGGTTGTAGACATTATTACAAAGGGCCTACAGCTACTACCAATCAGATTGGTGCTGAACAAGGCTTGTAGCTCAAATAGGCATAACCAAATGTAGTAATATCAATTCAATTTTTAGGTGTGGTTAAAATTACTTTATATTTTTTTTGTTACTGAAGTAGCAAATAACTACTGTCTACTCTCCTCCTCCTATTTCTCCTAGGTCCTCTAGGTCTTAGTTTAGACAAGATTGATAAAACATGTTAGTCACCTTAACTTGAACCCTACTGAACATGCTATTGAGATTAGTGCTGAGTAGCTTCTCTACAACTATTGCTACTGCTTGTATAAATTTCTGATCAAAATTAATTTAAAACTTATCTCAAGGATTTAGTGAAGTACTTAATTTTCTTTCTTGTTCTGTTGCTATTATGTGTATGGTTCTGTAGTTTTTATTTAATTTACTTACAAGCTGACAATCTTGACCACATTAGGATCAAAGTTCTTTCAATGGGAGATGGACTCATTAAGTGATAACTTCTAAGCCCATTCCAGATTCGTCACCCCACTGCTAAAGATAAATGTTGTCACCTCATTTGCCTTCAAAACAACTTTCTTTACACAATATATATATCAAAGTTCAAATAGGAAATACTCCTACCTGTAAAGACTGTTCCAAATATTTTGATAACCCCAATCATCAGTGAACAGTCATTAAAGGTTGGGAGGACTTGTTTGTTGATTAAACAATAAGTTTGTCTACACTGTTTCCTTTATCAGCTTAGGCTCAGAAGAAACAGTTTTTATTCATATTTTATCCATGTCTAAAATTAATTTTATACTTTAATTTTCAGAATTAGTTAAGCTGCCAGTGGATGCATTAGCTCATTTACAAAAAATTTCTTCTAATAATACAACATCAAACAAAGACGACGATCAGGTATGTAATTTACATATTTACCACAAAAATATGAACTTTTATTATTTGGACAGATTTTATTTTTGTGTGTTATTATGTAACTTAACATGATGTATGAAATTTTAAAATAAGGTCAATTTTAGCAGCATGCCTATATGGTTTTGGCACAATGGCAAATGCACATTTGTCCACACATTGGAGTTAATAAATTATTGGATTCCATGAAAGTGATAATCCATAGATTCGACTATAGTTGTTTCACCACCACACTTGGTTGCTGTTAATCTTGCAAGCAAGTTGTGTTTTAGTTTGAAAGTCCAAAGATTTAAGTTAGCCGAGATGCAAAAGATTTTCTGAGGTGATCATTACAAGAGTAGCAGTTGTAAGTAACACCCAGTTTGAAGTTAATCATTATTGTTATCAGCTGAAGTGGTCACATTATTCTAAAAAAAATGCATTCTCATTAACTACTCTTATACTACGGTATTCTTAAACAAACTTGAGTTTGTGTGATTATGGTTGTGTATTGCAATATAAATAATGTTTTATTATAAAGTGAAAATGATTAATAGTTATTAAATTAATACATTTAAAACAAACTATTTTTATTGTTACTTCATATTGTTTTTTAGAAGTTTCGTCTTATGGATTATTGAATGTCAGCGTTGATTTTAAAATCAGTTCTTATTAACAAATAATTAAATCTTCAATACATCATGTTACAGCAAGATTTGTTGGAGCTACAGCTAGTACCTGCTGTACCTGAAATAGTGCCTGTAATTGAAAAGTTAGACTCTGAAAATTTTAATACAGATAATATAAAAATAGAACCGCCTTCAACAATGTCACATGCCTCTAGAAGAAGACATGACTCTGACAATGATCCTCCTACAGAATAGTAAGTAAATTTAAAACATCTTATAAACTCATTCCAGTGTAGTGCAGTGTTGCATCATAAACATCCAACACAAAATATATAGCAATTACTTATTCAGACAGGAATCAAATTCAGGACAGGTCATCAGGTTTCTCTCCCAACACACAGAGTCATGTGAATATCGTTAATGAATTCAATTTAATGTATAAATTTTTCATTTGTTATATATCCTCTAATAATGTGCTCTTGTGACAATGAGATGAAACTTATTAAAAAATCTGGTACATGTGATACAGCAATGTTCTAAAATACATAAAATCCTATATGTGCTTGAACTATATTTTGTCTTAAACTTTACCTAACCAGTTATTTTGTCTCTTTTCTCAGTACGACAAAAAGGCGTAAACATGCCGATAAAGTCGGTAAAGGTTTAAGGCATTTTTCTATGAAGGTTTGCGAAAAGGTTAGAAACAAGGGCTTCACATCTTATAATGAAGTTGCAGATGAACTAGTTCTGGAATTTGCAGCAGGGATGCACGGTTCTTCAGATAGCCAAGTATGTGTCGTTGTAAATTTAATAGTGATGATTTCTAACTGCCTGGTGGTGTATGTTACAGCAATGATGAGTATCTGGAAATTTTCATTTAAACAATATAATAGTTTCATCAAGCTAAAAAGTGGTCACAACTTAATTATGCAATATTCATCATCAACAACTTTTCGTTTTCTTATATATGAAGCAAACAACTTAACAAGTAATAGTAGCATTGCAGTTGCAACCGAAATATTACTGAACAATGTACTAGTTTGAATTTTATTGTAGTTATTGTGGGTTGCAGCAGTCACAACAATAAAACTGAATGCTTGTTTCTACTATATAAATATCTAACACTGTGACAATCTCGGCAATATAATGCTGACTTGTGTGATGTTCTTATTGTGTATTGAAAGACTGATTAGTTAATGTTTTAAAATTGAAGCACATTGTTCTGAGTATTAAGTCTTATTTAATTGTACATAACTACTAGTTGGGTTAATTATTGTAACCATATCATTGTTATTCAATTTCAGTTTATTTTTTACCAATCACTGTTTTCACTTATGTTATACAACAACATGGGTTTTTGTTTTAATAATGATGTAATTTTATATTACAAGTATACATTTAAAAAATGCCAACTTGCCACCTAAGTTTTATAATATTTTGATTTAAGTGTGCCCAATATATCATTTTTAGCATCATAGATGCTGTAATCACAGCGTTGTTGTTGTTGCTGCAATCACAAAATATTTTTCTTAAATAAAACTACTCTCTCATGATTACAGTTATTTTTTGTAGTTTTATTCCTTAAATGCTTGGATCCGATCTCTGATTAAAACATAAAATATATTTACCCCTTAAAAGGGTGAAATGGAGCATTAACTTTTAGGAAAATCGTAAAGCATTACTTGTGTGAGCAAAGCCGTAGGAAGGAAACTTGTGGAATAACCTTCCAACCGAGATTTTGCTTTGACATGTGTTTCTTAAACTGGCGCATAGCTTTCTGCTACAAAAACCAGCAACACATTATTGATTCTTCTGGTGCTCATGGTATAGACAACGATTAATATTTACCATCAGTTGGCCGTCGACCTGATTTCTAGATTTTAATACAAAATAGGCTGGATAAAACAAAATGACCATTATAAATGTAATTCAGAGAAACTTAACTTTGCAGCAATATGATCAAAAGAACATTCGGCGAAGAGTCTATGATGCGCTTAATGTACTAATGGCAATGAACATAATATCGAAAGAGAAAAAAGAAATTCGATGGCTTGGTTTACCAACAAACTCAGTACAGGAATGTACAGCCCTAGAGAAGGAGAAACAAACAAAAATTGAACAGATTCAGAAAAAGACACAACAATTACAAGAATTAATTTTACAGGTATGAATAGCAGCAAATGAGTAAATATACGTAATTTTTACTTTTCTGTAACGATTAATTATTATTATTTTTTATTTCCAGCATATTTCATTTAAAAGTTTAATAGAAAGAAACAAGGAGGCAGAAAGTAAAGGTGTAAAACCATCACCTTCGTCTGCTATACATCTGCCTTTTATAGTTGTAAATACTAGTGATAAAGCTTTGATTGATTGTAGTATTTCAAATGATAAGTAAGTATAGCTTCTGAATTTATTAGTGGTAGAACATATCCAGCATAGTAATGTTCGGGCACCATCTCCACTACACCTGTTTCTGCTATCAAACAATTTGAATAATTTTTGTTTGAGTTTAAAGAGTTAAAGACAGGCAATGCAGGCAGCATTCTCATGTAAATGAGGTGACCAACTTAGTCCCTAAGAGTAGCAATGCAGTTGGGAATGTCTGGGAAAAAGTCCCTTATTTGAGTTTATTATGGTAAGCTGCTGTTGTCACTCTAAACTGGCTGACATAGAGTAAAAATGATTTTTAATAATAGTATTGTGTAATTATAATTATTACTACCAACATGTTTCAAACCAGTATTTTGTCTGCAGTTGTCAACATGTAGTAAACTGGAAATAGTCACCAATTTTTTTTTCAATAATCTTGTGATTAATAATTATTTTGAATCTTATTTGCTGTACTCTATTTAATATTGTGTATTTTACAGAACAGAATATATGTTTAATTTTAACAAAAGATTCCAAATCCATGATGATATTGATATATTGAAAAGGATGGGACTGTTATTTGGTAAGAAAATATTCCAATATTTTTCCAACTAGCAAGATCACATTGTTTAAATACAAGAACATTATTTTCAACTTTTGGCACGAATAATTGCCAAGAGTACTTATCGTTATTAATAGATAGGCTGTATTAGATAAGTACATAGCGTAAATATTACTATTCTCAATCTGGTAGTGGATTCCAGTGGGTGTAGATTTTTTTTTAAGTTACTAGGTTAATTTACTGTATTATTATTAACCTTTCGTAAAATACAAAGCAGTAATTGTTGATTATATTAAATGTTATATAAGACCAACAGAATCCTACACCAACATTGGATGAATAGAGCCATAAATACCAGCATCAAAAGCTTGAGATTATCATCATTCATAGACAAATAGACAACTGCTGCTGCCGCCGTCGCAAAAGCTTAGCTCCCAGATGTTATAATATGAGAAATTCAAAGCTCCAATGAAAGTAAATTATTGTTATCATGTTATAAACACATGTTACTAAGTGGTCACTGCAGTATAATGATGTCTTATAATGTAAGATATTAAGGTTAAGCTTCATATATATATTTAATATAAATGAAACAGTATTTCTATATCTTCATTTTCAAACTAAATTTGTTGTAGTGATGTTACTTCCACAATCAAACTTCCCCCCATATATGGTGGGTTAGATGCACATTATCATTAAAAAATTATGTTACATATTCGTAATATTAACATTTCAGGATTAGATAAAGGTGAATGTTCTGAAGAAGATCTTGAAAAATTGAAAAATATGGTACCAAAATCATTGGAATATTATGTTGAACGTAAGTTTATATCTATCCATCAGCACTTTGAGAAATGTCACAGCATAGGCATGTCCTTGAATTAACAACTCTGATTAATCCTTTACATTCTTAATCTATTCACCAGTCAGGGCTGTTAGTCTTTGAATCTAGAAGTCACCATTACAGGGAACTTCTTTATATTGTATTTGTTTATGCTTTTTATTTAGAATACAAAATATGTTATGTCCAATTTTCAATGCATTCAGATCTGCAGTGTAACTTTCTACATTAGTATCAGTAATAGTCATCAACTGAACAAGCCTCAAATTGCTTTTTTTTACTCGGACCATAAAAAAGTCAATGACAATGGTGTATTAAAATTTGTACCGTTTTGTGGTATTCACTTGGTAAGAGTCCAAACGAAATATTTTAAAATTTTCAGAAATGGGAAGAGGAATCAACAATACTTTATCTAACATCCTTGAAGAAGAGGATGTAGATGAAGGTGGCGATGATGATGATGACGATCCACTAGGAGACCAGGATGTCGAGGAAGAACAAGATGAAGCCGAGGCCAATGAATACAGTGAAGACAGTAGTGATGTTGACGTGTAACGACTAACATTGTGCGCCACGCGCGGATGTTGTATTGGTTACTATATTTAGGACTGATTAAATTGATGTGATGTCCGCATTCGGTCTTTGTGAATAATGCGCTATACACAAGTGTGACAATATTTTATTTCACAATAGTATATGATGAAAATTGTTGTTGATTTTTCTTAGCCAATATGGCATCACTATGCTTCCTTATGTTAAACGCCACACAAAATTGTTACTTGGATCTAACATCAAAGCCAATGAAAAATTAAACCTTAAGTGCAATGTAACTTTTGTTGTTGAGGCAAATACTAAGAAATAAATGTGTTTATAAGAAAGTTGTTTACTTATATTTACATCACCTAATGCATTGTCATCAAAATGAGTCATTCTCTATATATCCCTGCTATTTATAATATGGTATACAGTTCATCAACCTGGTACTAAATGGCCATTACAGGCCATGAAAGCAATCTTGTTTGAGGTTGATCCTGTGTTGACTCACCTGAGGAACTAAAAATGGTGATCACATATAACCTGTACAGCCAGCAACCCTCCCAGTGGCAGCTTAACACATTAAAGGCGGGAGTCGTAGTACTACGATTTACCTCGACTGTCGCGTCGCGTAAGGGCGAAACTGCGTA
>DWHE01000015.1:0-18560 GCA_018247495.1 Satarupa nymphalis | reverse complement strand
TTGCCTATTTCTGCTGTCAAACAATACTTTCGTATTTCTCTTTGAAAATTATGAGTACACATAGCAAGTAAATTATGAGACTAATATGGGCCCCAGGAGTAGCAACACTGTTGTATCCGACCTTAAATAAAACAATTATACAATTTGAAGTTGCTGACGGTTGTCATGGGTTGTAATGAATGCTGTTGAATACCAGATATACAGTAAGTATGCCCATTAAAACAAAAAAAACTTACCATAATGTTCTGTATTTTTAATATCAAGAAATAGATTTATTCGATTAACTAGTACTTCCCATTTCGTGAAAAACTAAATAAGTATCCTTACTTAAAACCTAACAATAATAAAAAAAATTGTTGTCAACAGCAGTTTTTTTTTACTTCCAACGCAAAAAAAGAATTTAAGCGTTGTACGTTTCATACTTCGGAGTATATATTTATTATCTGTTTAACCAATAGACCAGAATAATTTATTTTAAAGGTTATTTATTCAGGATGGTTTTTATCGAGATTATCAAAGTGCTTAATAGTGCATAATGTACATATACAACATAGATTTCTGTTTCCAGATTTTAACTTAGGACTCCTTAATATTAAGGAAGGAAGGAAGAATATCAAAATGTGATTTCGAAATTATTTAGTCGATATAAAAATTTTGGTATCTAACATGTTTGGAACTAAATTTTTCTAACTACATAATAAGATAGAAAGAGACTTGCGTAGCAAAAAACTGTTGTTCCTACATGGTAGTTCAAAGAACAGAATAACGATCACAATGGACTGTTGTTCATTAGATTAATCATCAATGACATTTGCATGTCTTTTTAGTACGAGCATTATTCATATAAAATTATCAGTGAATTACTGTAACTTTTCAATGTTGATTCACATGAAAATAAATGTTACTGGCTGAATACATAGGCTTTACAAAGCCTTAAAACTGCAAAAAAAAAAGCAAACTGAGCTGAATTTAAAAGTAAAATTATTTACCAGTTATCCTCTTGTATTTTGCACGCTTATTTTGATGTCTAACATAACCTGTGAACCTTTATTTTACTACTATAACAATAATTAATTTAAAGACGTACATAATTTAAACCCATAAACAATCATTTTTTAAAGTACGTTCAGACATCGCAAGGACAAACTGTATTTCAAAAATCTATTGTTAAATAATGCCTACAACCCGGAAAAAAGTTATAAAAACTGTTTACAAAGATGAAAATGACAGTGAAGCTGATGCCGGAGATTTTAGCGATTCGGGTTCAGACGCTGTGATATCTCAACCTTCGAGTTCCGAAGATGACGAAGAATCAGATATTCATAGCGCCTCGGAGGAAGATGTGGATAAAAAGAACAAAAACCAAAAATTCAGGCCTTTAAAATACTCCAAATCTAATACAAAAATACAAATAAAAGACAGTGATAAAAAAATGTTGAACTTGAAACAATATGATGTTGATTTTAATATCTCATCGGAACCTACAATCTCCGTTAAAGATTTAACCGATGCTGATAAGCAACTACCGTCAATTCTCAATTTGTCCGAAAGTGGTAAGTATTAAAAGTCCACACCACCCATAAAAATTTTGTTTAAATCAGATTCTTTTCACACTGACAAATTATTTCAGTATTCTAACATCTATTAAAAAAGCAGTAATCTTAAAGATCATCTTGATACTCAGAAAAACGAATGTTTAATACTATTCTTTTTGTTGAATTTTAATTTCATGTTGATATATTAAAATTTGACATGACCATTTGTTATCTAAAATTATTTTTAATCATATTTAAGGGAAATGAATACGGAATTTAATTTTACAGATAATCTTATTTGAATGGTCACTTTGTTCTTAAATGTACATATTTGAATAAATCAATAAGGAACAACAGGTTTAATAGTGACTTTAGTACAAACATGTGAACAACTCCTGTCTTCCCTTATTACTTGAGCTTCCTATAAAATATTTGAGGGTAGTAGAAACTTATTATAATTTCTTGTCCACCGCCACTAAACCTTGATTTTTTAAAATTTGTGTAGGAGTAGCAAACAGGTGTGCAGTTCACCTGAAGTGAAGTGATTACTGAAGTCTATGACAACTGTTAATATCCTCAAATTGGACATAGTTTGGTCAGGTTCAGTTATAGGTTTGTTGCTACTCCTGAGGACTAACTTGGTCGCCTCGTATATCCTAAGTGTTCCAGGACCCATACCTATCAAATTGAAACAAAATTTGCCTGAGTTGCTTCACAACAGAAATATGAGTGGTGGTCATACTGTCCAGGTTGAATCAGGGGAAGTTCTATCACCACTAAATAATTTAAAAATAAAATGAAATGATAGTTTACTTTAAATATAATCTTAAAACACATTCTATTTATTATGTTTTTCTATATCATTTTATTACATTTTACCTTGAATATATAGAAGATAATAATTGAAAACTATATAGTAATGATTTTAACTCAAAATATTTCTTCACTGACTGATTAAACTTGGAATTACTCCAAATCAATTATAAAACAAAATCATCAATTAATGAAATCTCTTGTATAAAGTTCACAATAGCTTACTTATTTTCTTATTCGGGATGAACACACATGCATTCAATACAAAATATATTGAATGTTCCTGTACCCTTATATTCAACCCAACAATGCAACAGTGCCATTGGACTGTTTGAATGATTTTGTACATTGGCTCTATTGGCCCCTCTATCAATTATAATTATCATTTAGTGTACTCTCCTTTCTTTGATGAAAAACTTTTACCCTACAGTGAAATTATTTATAGACAGTATCTATCATGTAGTAATTAAATGTCTGGACCTAGCCTTAGAAATGTTATTTCACCTAAATATTTATTCTAGGCAAGGTGGGTCTACATTGATGATTCAATTACTAAATTTTATTTCCAGATAGCAGTGATGATGAGGCACCTAAAATGCCTACAAAGACAGTGACTCATAATATTGCAAAGCCTGAGAATGAGGATAGTGCATTAGAAACAAGCATAGAATATAAAGATGTCAGTATATTATTTTTAATGATGTATTTCAAGGGCTGCTTTTTATTTTTAGAAGTTCAGTTACTGAGATATTATTATAGCTTTCCACAACAGTAACTAGCAAAGTTCATTGTCCAGTTTGATGTTGGTCCCTGCACTGTTATTTCTATAGACTTACATAACATATTACATAGCGTCCTGGCATACACACTCTTCAAACTGAAACACAATCTATAAGCAGTAATAGCTTTGGTGGTGGTACTGACCAGGTTGAATCTGGAATGATATATCATTATACTTATTTTTATGAACTTAAGTGTTTAACCCACCTAAAGCTCCATTATTGAGCTAATCAAAGAGGAGCCAAAGTCATTCTTAACTAATTGTTTAATTAACAAAACAATTTGCTGGTAAAAACTTATTCTTTCCTATTTGACTAAATAAAATTTAATATAACCATGTAATTTTCTAGGTGTGGTCCAGTAATTTAAAGCATAGTGAGGAAATTGCTAAAAGAGCATTCTTGGATCTTGAAAAGCATAAAACCAGACTTGAAGAAGTGAAACAGTCAATTCAAGTGTATACTGTTAAGAAGGAAATTGAAAAAGAGGCTGATGTGAAACACCTTCTGGCTCTTGGTGAAGAAGATGTTCCAACTGTATCACCATCCAAAACTAAGAAGGCGAAAAGAGCCAAAGCTAAGAATGATAGTGATTCTGAAATGGAGGACTGGGAAGAAGTAGCAGGTATTATTGTGTTACTATGAATAAAGTGATTACATTTTGTAGTATTTTAAATGACTATTAAAAATAAAATGTCTTAAAATTGGCGAAGTAAAAATTAACATGTTATCTGGAATCCTAATGTATCTGGGCATGTGATAGAACATGTTTTTTTTAATTCTATTTAGGAAAAAAACTAATAAATATATTAAATAGATAATTTTAATTTGTTTGTAGTGGTAAAACCGATCCGGGGATGTCCATACCTCTTACCACCATCATATGTATTTGCACTGTGTTTATAGAATAGATAAGGTGAATAATTTATTCCTCAAGAGTAGCATCACAGATGTGACCAAACTTGATCTGTATAATGGTTAAATATAAAGATGATTACAGGCTATTTACCACTTCACACTAGAGGAACTGCATGGCCATTTTTTACTCTTAGGTTTACTAATTAAAAAGAACTAAAGTAGCCCTTAATGGTTGTTCATGTTATAATTAATTCCTTATTATTAATTATTAATGAGAAAATTGTCGCAAGATTAAAGCAAAATTATAATTTCAGAGGCTAAAGTGTTACCACAGCAGGGATTGCAACTTATAGTGGACTTTCCTGATGCCGTATGTAGAAAAAGTAAGAAACTGGACATAGAAATGATGATGAAGAGAAAAATTAACAGGGTTAAAAAGGAGTATCAAGTTTATATGCATAAGGTTCATGTACTATGCTGGCTGGCTCATGGCAACTATATAAGCCAAGTTTTAAATGATCAAGATTTTTTGTCAGCGGCTCTTTCTTTAATACCATCAAAGGAATGTTATCCTGGAGAAAGAGTTGACATGAAATATGTTGAACAAATTACAGTATGGTTCAAAGATAAACTAAAACTAAAATGTAATATTAATGAAGGCAAATTTAGACCCAAAGCTCCACCCTTGAAAAGCATATTATTACAACAAATTAAAACTAAAGTTGTTACATCTAAAAAGTATGCTGTGTATATTTTTGTAGCAATGCTAAGAGCTGTTGGCTTACAGTGTCGAATACTACTTAATTTTACAACATTACCTATTAAACCACCTAGCACAGAACTGTGTTCACTGTCAACAAAGCAAAAATCAAACGAAAATGATAAAGGCAAAGGAAATGTAAATATTAAAGGAAATAAAAAAGAAAAGAAAAATATTTCAAAGAAAACCAGTGCTGATAGAATACCACAGTTAGATGGCACTCAAGATTGTTCAAGTGACAGTGACTTTGATAATATCATGCAAATAGATGGAAATGATGATGACCTAAATACAAAACAATTAACAGCACCTAAGAATGAAGTAAAGAATAATGGTATTGAGGGTGTGTCTCCGCCAAAACGACCTAGAAGGAATCTAAGTATAAAAAGAGTAAATTCTGATTTAACTACGAGGAAAAACGAAGACGATAAAAATAAAGTAACAACTAGTAAAGTAATTGAAAAGAAAGATGTAAATAGCCAAATTTTTGATAAGAAGGTTTCGCGAAAGTCTCTTTCGCTTAATAGAAATCAGGATGTTCCAAAAGACGAAAACAATAAAAAGATAGAAACACGAGATATAAAAAAGACTTCTTTTAAAAGTTTATCCATTAGAAAATTAAGAAGCGCCAAAAAGGATGAAAGCATTGATATAGAACCCAATAATGTAAAACCAGCAATAAAAATACTAGATCCACCTAAAATAATTATAACAAATAATGAGTCTAGTGGCAATATATCTAGTGAATATTTTAGTAATGATAAACAGTCTGAAAGTGAAAGAAATGTTAGGGCCCGAAAACGTGCAAATACATGTAATCCCAATGAAAACAAAAATTATGAAACAAATGATAAAGAAATTAAAAAAACCAGAGGGAAAAGTGCTCCAGGAAATAGTACAAATGACATTATGTTAGTTGATGTGAAGGTGAAAAATAACGCTATTAAAAATTTATCTCTTCGTAAATCAAGAAGCACTAAAAACAGTGCTAACCCTAATTCAAATTCCAATACATCAAATGCTGACCCACCTAAAACAATATCAACAAATTATGAATGTAATGCTAATATATCTAGCGAATATTTTCATAACGTTGATGAGCCTGAAAGGAGGAATGTTAGGGCACGAAAACGTTTTCATACCTATATCCCTAAAGAAGAGCAAAGTAAAGAAACAATAAATAAAGAAGGCAAGAAACCTAGAGGAAAAAGTTCTTCAACGATCTTATCAAATGAAATTATATCTTTTGAAGACAGTAAAAAAGGGAAAAACTTAAGTTCAGAAAAAAAAGGAAAATCTCAGTCAAAAAAATCTAAAAAAGGTAATGAATCAGACAATGATGATACTAAGCGCATTAGTCATAGAGACTTAGTGAAAGAAAAAGTTAAACCGAAAAGCGATATTACTAATGAGCTACTTCACATTATTAAGAAAAGTGAAAATGAAGCTAAAATGAACATTGATAAAAAAGGTAAAAATTATTTCTCTTCAATACTTTATTACTTATAAATCAAGTAAGCTTGAGGATTATAGTGAATTTGTTTACACTATATTTCTTTTATAAGGATTTAATAATTTGTAAATTTATTAGTTTTTAATGAAGGATATTATTAAATATTTCAGTCAAAACTATTTCAATGTCTGAAGATTGTGATCATTTGCCAGATACTATTGGGCAACAAAAAGTTAGCTCCAAGACATTGCATGTAAAATCTGGCACTAGTCGCAAGATAGATCGTCGTATATTATCAACAGATGATGAAGCACCTACTGTGGAACCTGGCACAAGCTGCAAGATAGAAGCACCTAGTGTGAAACCTGGTACAAGTCGCAAAATAGATCGTCGTGTATTATCTACGGACGATGAAGCGCCAGATTTGAAAATTGACGCATGGTGTGAAATATTTGTTGAAGAACTGGAACAGTGGGTTGCCGTTGACATTATCAAAGGCAGAATTCATTGTGTTAATGAGATTTATGTAAGTAACGAATCTTAAATCTAGTTATGGGGTTCATCGGAATATCCATCACAGTGAATTAGAGCTGTCACAAGATTTTCAGTAAAACATCCTGCATAACGATAGTGTGTGTAGTGTGTGATCTAGCAGTTAGGCCAAGATTTTATTTCTTCAGAAGGGAGCCACGCATCCGGTTACATATGTAGTTGGTTGGGACAACAATAACTACTTAAAAGACTTAACAAGAAGGTATGTGCCACAATGGAACACGGTAACGCGTAAACTACGCGTGGATTCTTCATGGTGGAATACAGCGATCGAGCCCTGGCTCGGCCCCAGAACGCCTCGAGACAGGGAAGAAGATGAAATCTTGGATCGGATGCAACTTGATGCGCCTCTTCCGAAAACTATAACAGAGTAAAGTACTTTTCCGTTATAATTTAAATCCACTCAACCCTTCCCTACAAAATCCTTGTGGTAGCCATAGGCATGAATTACCTTGTCTGAATAGTTTACTTTGACTACAAATGTCACCTGGCATCTGTAACTCATCTATCAGCCAATAGGGCTCAAGAGTCATCTACCAACATGATATGGTACCAACATGATATGGATAAGGAAAGATAAATGTTTCTGAATGAATGTGATGGACAGAAATATAGCATTGATTAGTTGTGTTTTAAACAACACAACAAACATGTTTTGATTAATCATTGTTATTTTAATACATCAATAAAAATTTCAATTTGCTCATGAAGACCAACAAACAATAGGTATAAGGTTAGTAAACGGGACATGGAGTTCATTTTGTGTCAAGTGATCATTGCAGCCTATGACAAATGTCATCGATATTAATTGCACAACTGTCTAGTCCAGGAGCTGCATTGCTGCTTTTGACAACTTAGTTTGAAGCCTCATTTATTAAATGCGTGCCGTACCACCTAATTTTGGCAATGGTTGTCGCATAAAATCGGGCATGTTCATGAATTTTATTTCTGTCTACTCCAAAGCATTTAAAAGGGAGATTGCAACGGTTACTTAACTCCAGGTGAACTGCATCCCTAGAACAATAACGCACTGAAAAGGACAAATTTATCATGAAACTACGCCAAAAGATTAAATTATGTAGGTTTCGTCGTGTTCGTGGCTGTCGTGTAAATTTTGTCGTTAACACTAAAAACTTAATTGATGACCCAAAAGTTGAGTTAATACCCGCCCCTGCATGTACCACTAAGATGTTTGCACGTAAAAAAAACCGCGATCACCACGTGTTCGTGTTGATTTTAACTGCAAAATATGACTTTCAGGTACAAAAACCATCCCCTTTATGCATTGAAGCGGCATCTGTTGAAGTTTGAAGCGATCTATCCGCCGGACGCCGCCACGCTGGGCTTCGTGCGCGGCGAGCCGGTGTACGCGCGCGATTGTGTGTACGTGTGCCGGTCGCGCGATATATGGCTCAAAGAGGCAAAGGTTGTACGGCTTGGAGAAAAGCCGTATAAGGTGGTCAAGGCGCGGCCGAAGTGGGATAGGGTAATTTATATTTCTTCGATTACTTTAATTTACACGGACAATTTTAGTTTGCTGGTATAGTTAGAGCTTGTGATGTGATAACACTACACTATTCCGGTAGTATGTACGGTGCTTGATTTTCCGTTTAACTCCGTCCACAGACTTTCCGCTATGTTGCAGTCACATCCAACTCTACACTTATTAGAATTAAAACAAATATCTGTGGTTTGTTGGCGAGTATGTGTACGGGCAATCTCTGGAACTAAATAATTTCATTTCTAAAAATTTTTACACCGATCTGTAAATTAATATTGTGAACAAGGGAGCGGCATTATACAAGAGCAATATAAACTATTTTAATTTTTAAATAAATTGTAGCTATTGATAAAATGTGTAAATCAACTTAATGGGTGGTTGAATCTGTGAAGACTAAAAAGATGGCGTGGGAGAAATAATTAGGGAAAGTCTCAACACAAATCGAACTTAAATACAATTTTTCAATAAAACTTTAAAACTCGATTTTTGTATCAAATATCTTCGCCCATTATTATTAGATTTGTTAATAATTATGTTTATCAAGGAATTAATGATTATAATGTACATTTCAGCTTTCAAACAAACTAATTACAGACAAACCCCTTGAGATATTCGGTCCATGGCAGGTACAGGACTATGAACCCCCAGTTGCCGAAAACGGAATTGTACCCCGAAATGCTTATGGCAATGTGGAATTATTTAAGCAATGTATGCTACCTAAAGGCACCGTACATATTAAATGTAAGTATTTAAATTTTAGCTTTAAAATAGCAAGCTGTTTTCAACTTTAAATGTGAAATGTATCACATATATTCAAATGCATGATGTATATCTTGGATTAAGTTTCTATTGAATATTTCCCTGAGTGAGGTTTCATAAACTTAATAACCTCATGGCTTCAAGCGCGAGATGCCCTTGTAAAACGTAATTATTAAAACAATTATCTCATTTTACAGCAAATCTGTGGTTGTAAAATGTGCCCATCTCAAAAACACCAAATGTTTGTTGATGTCTATAGTCAGTCTTTAACCGTATGTTTTTGCATTTTTGTAATGTTTCAGTACCTGGTTTGAATCGTGTGGCAAAGAAGCTGAATATAGACTGCGCGCCAGCAATGACCGGATTCGACTTCAATGGTGGATGGTCACATCCAGTGTATGACGGCTTCGTAGTGTGTGAGGAGTTTGAGGAGATAATCACTAATGCTTGGCAAGAGGTGACATACAATTTTTAGCTTATTTTCAACATAAAAAAATGTGTTTAAAAGTAGTTTTAACACTTTTTCGTTCAATCGTTAGTTTAATAACATCAATTTAAAGTCTGTTACAAACAGTTTTCTGAAGAGTTAGTAAACTTTAATTAAACAAGTATTGTAAACAAACAAAAAAAACATTTTTTGTTTATTTACGCGCAATTTTATTTACAGGATCAAGAAGAACAAGAACGTAAAGAAATGGAGAAAATGGAGACAAGAGTTTATGGTAACTGGAAACGGCTTATAAAAGGTTTGTTGATTAGAGAAAGACTCAAGCTTAAATATGGATTCGATCAACCTACCACTTCCCAAGATTCTAAGAAAAAGTCAACGGGCCCTCGACTTTCGATCAAGAAAAAATTCTTAGAGAGATAATATGTAGTGGAAAATGTTTAAAGCTATTTTTTTTACTGAAACACAGTGTTAAGAAAGTTACAACTTATGTATGGATTCACTGGTCCAACAACTTCCCAAGATATACAAACAGTAGGGCAGCAAGCCTTTGACTTGCAATCATGAAAATAATTTTTAAGAAGTAAAATACAATGGTAAACATATTAAGGTACAGTGTTGAATAAAGATAAAAAAAATATATTGTCTTTTTTAACAAAACATTTGTATGGTTATGTTTTAAATTAATAATATTCCGCCTATTTACAAAAAAACTTTGGAATATAAATAAAAACAGAAAAATACACTTTAAAGGCCACACCACACTTACATATATTTTTGACTAGAAAAAATGTTCAAAGCAAATAATCTGTTTGAGCTATGTTACGGTTTCCCATGAGCAGCGCTGGTCACTTACAATACAAGGAGAGTAGCATGCTAGTTTTTAATTTTTATAAAAAAAATAGAAATACAAAGACAGACTACAATAAACTATCTTTATATTGATAAATCAAACTAAACCAATTTAGACACTATTGGCAATTTTTTTTGTGGAAAATGTGTGTGTGAATATGACAACAAACTTTGTTTATTAATGCTATTGCACTAAACAATGTAAGAAATCTTGATTTTATTAATTAAATTAGTGTTTATAGATGTAAGTTTTCTAAGAATGGTTTAATACAGTACCTGCATAGAATATTTCACTTGCTTATAAAGCACAGAACTATCAATTTTTTTGCGAATTGGTAATAATTGTTATTATAATTTTATTGTTATTACATCACATCATACCTGCATTTTAGTTGTTTAATGAAAATCACAATTATGTTAAATAAAATTCTCATTATTATATCACTATTTGCCTTTTATTACAATTCAGTCAAAATAGCATCCTAAGTTTTTTTATTTTTATTTAGTGATATTTAAATATAATGACAGGTGGTAGAACCCGGACCAGGTTTGACCGGGGTGGCACCACCACCACACCTATGCAGAAGCAACTTTTAAAAGTTGTGTTTCAGTTTGAAGGATGCGGGTGCCGGCACGTGTTGGATAAATGATGCGACCAACTTAGTCCTCAGGAGTAATAACAAACATGTGACCAATTACGAAATGGACAGTAGGAATTCGAATTTGGTTACTGTTGTCATGGGCGGCACTGATCACTTAACACCAAGTGGACCGCATGCTCATTTGCTACTCTTATACCAATACAAAAAAGGTATACCTTAAAGAACAATTGATGGGAATCTACTTTGTCAAATGTCCAAGGATTTTTTTGTTCAACAATAATGCTATCTTCATATCTTTTTTCAAATCTGATTAAAATTCTGAGATAATTGCTTGTTACCGCTTAGGTTTAACTCCTACCCATTAATGTGCCACAATAGTCTAGCCTTGGACAAAGAGTGTGGTAGACATTTCTTTATTTTCGGTATAATGTCTAGAATTTTTAATTTATTATGGTTCATGTCACACATCTCTAACAGAAACTGAATTATTATTACTCAGGGTATAAGGACAAGAGGGTTCAAATTGATTTTGGAATTCAGTGGGAATTAGATGAGAAATAAAAAATCTCTGTTTTGTCATTATTTTATTAAAATGATAACTTAGGACGATTATTGTCAAATAAAATGGCAATAAGCTGTCTTAAATAAGGTTTGATATAGTATGTATGTTACATTGCAAAAGCGCCAAAGCAAAGTTAGGTCTCTTAGCACAGCTTATTGCTGTCTGGTATAATATATATATATATGTTGTAAAATGACAATTTATGTACAAAAATCTTTGATGTATAAAAATATGTATATCAACTTCAGATCTTCAAGACAAGATCTGGTCGCTCGAAACGATTGCGTATTAGCAATCTTATCTGCGTTTATTTACAGGATAGTTTTGGTACCTTACCATCACAAAGTGAAAGCTGTAAGGTGTAAATCACAATGCCATTGTTCGATTATTTTTTTTCAATTTTTTTTGTAGATTTTTAATACTTTAATAAAGATACGTTCTTACAATTCTATTTAAGTCTATGCACCTTACTCTACAATATTTTATGACGAATTTATAAACTAAGGGCCCAGACACATTCATCACAGTTTGTACATATTATGAAAGGAATGTAACCTTAATTTATATTTTCTTATCATAAAATATTTAGGCTTAATTTATAAGATCTATTACATTATATAACATACTTTTAGTCTCATCGAGAAGTATCAACCATTATTAAAGCCAGTTTAATGAATGGTATGATAAGTAGACTGGTAGTGACACTGCAGGATAAATTCCTTTCACACTACCGTTCACACTAAATTTATGTTTTCTATAAAGACCAGCTTCATAATTTATCTAAGCCATGGTCAATGTGCCTGCGCCCAAACCGAATCCAACACCTTTAGGGCCAAAGTTTCTAGCGTAACATCCGCGACAATAAACTTCACCATTTGGTCCGTCGTTAAGATTGGTGGAATCCTGTAATAGAAAATAAAGCATGATAATTGCAAAATTATTAAAATTATGTGTATTAGTTAAATGGTTTAAAATAAAAACACAGTAGTAAAAATTATTGTCGATGCTATTTTAGTATTCATACAATCAGATTAAATTAAGTTTAACAAAATCGGCATTTTTAAAAAAAGTTAATTTTCATTACCTCGTCAGTTATCATCTTTATTTATTTATTATGTTAAAAATGAAAACGGGTTTATGAAATTTTAGTTACAATATTTTTAGATCTACCTGTATATTTTATATGAGTTTGCCAAACTTTCTCCTTACACTTATAGTCCAATCAAATTGTTCAGCGTATGTAATGTCGAATGTACAATGTCAATGTTAAAAATTGTCAGAAAATTAAGATTACAGTAAAATAGGTTTTTTTTTAAATAAGCGAGATTACAAACTAAGCTTTTGACGAAATTAAATAAAAACAATGTTTATTTTTAAGATATCATTACTATTTGCTATGGTGGCACTTGATAACGCAAAGACAGAATTTTCTCCAGAAGATTGTGCCTCACTTGGGTTTATAAAAGCAAATCTCCTGTGTTCATCGTGTGATCAATTAAAAGATTTTAGTTTAGAACCGCTTTTTGAGCATTGTAAAGAATGTTGTCATAATGATGAATCTGCTCCAAAGGAAAAGAAATACGCGCGAGCCATACTTGAGGTTTGCACTTGCAAATTCCCGGCATATCCGCAAATACAAGCATTTGTTAAAAGCGACAGACCTGCTAAGTTTCCGAACTTACAAATTAAGTACGTTCGCGGCTTGGATCCGATAATCAAGCTTCTCGACAAAGATGGTATTATAAAGGACACTGTTGCAATTGAAAAGTGGAACACGGATTCCGTAGAAGAATTTTTGAATACTCATCTCGAAAAGGAGGAGGAAGAAGACCGCAGTTATTTAAAAACTAATCAAATTTAACAACCTGTGATAAACATGGTTATAATTTCAGTTGAGATCAGGTCTACAAATTATTTTATGCAGTAGAATTAATATTGCACGTATTTAATACTTACAAGAGATCTTTTGCAGTCCGCACATGAAAAACACCTTCGGTGCCATGTGCCATTCTTCGAGTTCATCTGTTCTGCAGCATAAACAGGGAATCCACAGCGCAGACAGCCCTTGCCCTTAGCTGCCTTCTGGCCAGTGAAAGGTAACTGTTCTGTGCTGGAATACAAATTGAAATTTTCATGTTATTGTATAAGGTAAATGTGAAAAAAATCATAGTCATATGTAATTTTTTGTAATTTCAATCAGTTTTATATTAAATTAAATTTATTGTAATGTAGATGTTTATTTTAGGAAAACATCAATTTCAGGTAAATCATTACTTTCTTAGAAAATTAAATTTTAATACATTATGAAATTTCTTTTTAATATTTCCATTTCGTCTAAAATTTGTAAATCATTATAATTATAACTTACTATGTGATAGTGGGTTCAGCATCTGTGGAGACAAGGGTAGGGGCATGGCCAAAACCAAATCCTTTAGGTCCAAAAAGCTTTGCATAACATGCACGGCAATGAATTTCCTTATCAGGACCATCACATGCCAACATAGAGTCTAATGGGCGATGGCATTCTGCGCAGTTGAAGCATTTCTTGTGCCACATCTAGAAAAAAATTAATAATCATTTATGTTACCCTAAACAACCTACCTACTTGTACAATATGAAGATTACCTACTATTTAGGATGGTTATAATTAGAGATGAAGAGACCATGGCATTTAATAATTCAACTTGACTGCTACATTTAAGTTGAAACTTAATTAAAATTAAAAGTGAACCTAAAAATTACTGGCTAGTTACTCTGAATGCATTGTAATAAATAGTATTTATTTCTTGAAGTTAGGTTAGAAGTATTATTAAAATATTATTAAATAACAAAAACAAAGAGTGAAAGTAAGTATGATAAAAGAGGAATTAAGAAAAACAATTATCTGAGTTCTTACATTCTAATTAGGATAAAAAATTACGGCAATTAACTACCTTCATAGTTAAGAGATAGAAGAAATTTCGGATTAAAAAAAAGTGAATGTTTTAAACATTAATTGTTTGGTAACCCCAATCTCTGCAGATGTGGTGGATATTGGTTGAAGTAGAAATGGAGTAAATATGATCACGCACTGTTCCCTTAGCCAGCTGCTGTTCTGCCGCGAACACCATTCCTCCGCACCGCGGGCATCCTTGTCCTTTAGGCGCCTTTATAGAGGTAGTGTCGGGGTTGTAATAAGGACGACTGGCTGAGATTTCGTCTTCCCTGAATAGAAAAAGGAAATTTTTTTTCTTGAGAATCAGTCAATGAACTGAAATACTTAGCTTGGAGATATGTGCGAATCTTAAGCGATGTCTGAAGCAACAGTGAATATGATTGCTTTGTTTTATTTACTTCGATAAGTCACCGTCAGAGGCGATGTTATTGTTTCTATACTTTGGTGGTATTTGGGGGGCTTAAAAACCTCATTACCATACCCATTTCAAGCAGCTTGTATATTACATAAAATTTCAACAATACGGTCGTAGTTAGGTGAGGTACTTACGTCAAGCCATCAGTTTGCAAGAATCCCGAGCCACAGGCAAAGCCGTAGCCATGAGGTCCCCATTTTTTGCCGTAGCAGGTCTTACAGTAGACTTCAGAGTCCGGTCCGTCGCAAGCGATGATCGAGTCTAAGGTCTTCGTGCAGTCTCGGCATTTAAAGCACTTGCGATGCCATTCACGGCCCTTTGCCAAGACTTGTTCAGCAGCGAACACGACGCCACCGCACCGCGGGCAACCCTTACCAGGGGGAGCCTGGATAGCCGCAGTGTCAATCACCGTTGTCTTGGGTGCTTGTTCACTGCGCATTAAGATTATTTTTAGAATTCAGACCTATTTTAGAAGTAGTATTTTATATATATAAATAAGAGGTGTAGCAAGGCCAAAAGCAAATACGCTTGCAGTTCACCTGGTGTTGAGTGACAAATGCAGCCCTTGAGGATCGCAACTGTTTTCCTATTTGAGTAATGTTACAGTTGGATTAGTTAGCCGGAGGATTGAATTGGTCATGTCCTTTGGCTAGCACGGTTAAATACGAAGCGAATCAACTTGTAAAAGTTGCTTCACAGCGGAAAAAATAAGATAGCGGTACTTCTCTACACAACTTGATGGGTTGTAACGTATCTAAATTTTAATCAATAAGTAGATAAATGGTTAGATAACAAAACAATTTTTTCCACTTAGTATTTATATATTAGTTTTCTTAAGTAAATAATGTTTACCAAACATGGTTGCATGCATGTTTTTCATTTAGAGAGGTAGTAAGTCATTAGGATGAGGCCGATCGTATAACAGCAGCTCTTGTTTTCGAACTCACCAAGTTTCGAGTTATTCCAAAAATAAAAATGTAGGTACATACATGTTTACATGTAAACATAAGTACACACACTGATGAGATGCTAACAAATTCACTGATAAAATAGTCAACAACTGTTATACTTAATGTTTAAATAAAAAATCAGTGGACAGTAGGATTAATCCAGTTTAAGTCATATGTATTATCGTGGATTTCTATGATGGAATCAAGTTACAAAATGACAAGTATCACAAACAGCTTATGATATGTCTCTTGTTCAAAAATATATGAACGGAATCTGCATCAGATTAAATGTAAGCTCACTAGCGGTGCAGGTCCCGCCTTTATAAATTTAGTTCATTCGAGAACGGAGAGCACGTTCTATTTTCAAGTTGGCACTCTGCCACCTCTTGTTTGTATTATAAGCTGTTTTTATGAAACTGACTATGTGATGGAAATAACCTAACCTGTCGTGTAATCTGAGAAGTTTAATATTTAACATGCCTTGAAACTCCCAAAAAGGAAATTGGCAAAGGAAAATTGTGAATGTAGGGGTATCTGGAGTAGGTAGATATAGATACTAGTAGGAGTGATTTCTGTGACATGTATTGAAATTTGAAAATTATTAAATGGTGATTTTTTTGAGGATGATATAAAACACATTTGCCAAGCCTCTATAAGCAAGTGTTCTCTCTTAATTAGTAAAAATATTAGCTAAATGTATATACATGGGGCCGATAGTCTTGTAGACTATTTTAGGGTATCGGTATCACATCTTATTTACCTTTGTCTTTCTACGTCCTTTATATCACACATAAGACCCAAGGATGACATTCCCCCGTGCCCGACACCCCTAGGCCCAAATTTTTGTGCGTAGCATCCTACAGCGAAAGCAAATAAGCGTCAATTTTAATTCATCTAAGGAGCGCACTGTAGCATGTTTTTAGTTAGATTTGTAACCGTATTCTACTACAATTCTCAAAATATGCAGTGCCCTCGTCAGATGATAAAACCATTAGGCGATTCCCAAATATTATCTTACCCATTGGCATAGGGATCGCTCTGCAATACACCGGCTCCCTTTCCATAACCATATCCCTTAGGGCCAAACTTCTTTCCATAACATACTATAGAGAAAAACAAGGTTTTAAATTTATGAACATATACGAGGATGTCATGCGCTAAAACTTGTGTTAATACTATTGAAATAATATAATACTTTAATGTTATAAATTTGTCAAAAACAGCAACTAAAGTTGGATAGATAGGTAAGAAACGAAATTTTTTGGAATAAAGTGTAATAATCAGTATAATTTTAAGTTTTTGAATATTTGAAACGAACCTTTGCAGTAAATATCTTTGTCTGAACCCTCGCAACAGTTTGTTGAGTCCAGACGCTTTTGGCATTCACCGCACTTGAAGCACTCCTTGTGCCACCCCTGGACATACAGTAATATTGAGGGTGTGTGGGTTGTCATGCGAGGAAAATATCTACAGGTACACGCCGTTACCACAATTACAGATCATGTTATCGTTATGTGATGCACAGATGGGACTCGTACAAATAAAAAAACCAACGTTCAAGTACCTCGACAATATATCTCATTATCTGGTCCATCACAATGTATCATTGAATCAAGAGTTTTGTTGCAATTTAAGCATTTAAAGCAGCGCTTGTGATAGCCCTACGATATAATAAACATTTCATTATAATTTTTATATCGATTTAGATGCAGTACTTCACAAAAATCATAGCAATATTGTCATAAACAATTAAACTTTTGATGGTAATTTTTTCATTTATAATTAATGTAAAAGATGTTATAGATTAAGGAACCAGCTACAAGTGGATGTAATAATTAACTCAAACTGTATCTTACCCTTCCACGAGCCAGCATTTGCTCAGCAGCGTACACGTAGCCGCCACAACGGGGGCAGCCCTCACCCGGTGGTGCCTTGGCAATCATTCGTGGCTCTAGGCATGCTCCGTTCGTTCTTACTCCCCTGTACAAAGCAATTTGATCAGGCACCGCTTACAATCAAAAATGTCTGGTCGAGCTATTACAATGACAGAAGGAAGGTTAAAAGGCAACTGGATGCCGGAGCATTCCAGACATCCCTAGTAGGTACTAAATTGCCCACACGGATTTTGATGAAGCAGCTGATGCCGGCGGCGCACCTCCGCCGTAATGGGAGAAGGTAAGGGCTCCCGGCCGCCCGCTCCGCACCGGCCCGTTTCCATAGCCTTGCTACACATATCCACACAGAGGGCGCTTTCCTTATCCCATCACATTTATATTAGATCCGATAAAAGCTAATTCAAGCGTTAGACGAGGATTAAATTAAGTCAGTAGATAGCTATGAAAGTTACGGATAAAAAGAATAGTTGATAGACTGAGCATGCTTAATTTCATGGTGCGATTGGAGCGTTGCGAAGCCGTGCTATGGCTTTACAAATATGGTGTCTCACCGTTGCTCCGCTGTCTTAGGGTCACCAGTCGGGGAGTAGGGACAAGATAGATGGGAGCATGCCCGAACCGGCGGGGGCCTGCACGGCAGCCGCCAGAGGCCCGCGCCGGCGCGGCCGTGCTCCCGCACATAAACACAAGTGTTTGGTAGTCGACTTTTTAATACATTTTTTTTATAAATAATAAATAGACCGATAAACAACATAAATTAAGCGATAGCGAATAAATAATCCCTAACTAAAGTATATTAAAGTACGGTATGGTATTTGCGAGGCGCCGCTGGTTGGCCGAGATGTGCGTCGGCGGCGCGATAGCCCTGCTGTTTGGCTGCTCACGCTCAAT
>DWHE01000014.1:0-18597 GCA_018247495.1 Satarupa nymphalis | reverse complement strand
ATCGACTAGCAAAAAATGACATCTCTGTCGTCGCGTCCAACCCTAGCTATAAGGTTTACAGTGGCGTGAACAGGAATACAAAAACACGCTCATACATAACACATTTTATCATTGTTTACAGGAAATGTGCATTCTAGTGTTGGCCGTGGAAGTGAGCGGCGATCAGCTGAGTCCAGTAAACGTGGCCGGCCTGGTGCTGTGCCTGTTGGGCATAATCGGGCACATCGTCCACAAGGTTCTGGTGATAAAGGCGGTGGCGGGGTCAGTTCGAGCGCTGGAGTCGGGCGACTTCGACGACATTCCCATCAAGCGTACCCCCAAGCAGAAGGGGGACAACGACGAGCCGCTCCTCGGCGAGCAGAAATGGCATAGCGAGGAAAGCGACGTCGATACCAACGTGATCCTCTTTGAGGTGCTGCAAAGAAGGGGGGAGGGACGGTGAATACTGTGCGTCGGGCTGCAAGGAAACTGCTGGTTTAGTTTCCGTTTTAACGTTTAAGTTTATCACGTTTTGAAAACAGGAATTATACATTTATTGCTATGATAAGCAACGGTGGGCTGATAAGCAAACGTTGTCTAAACTCCGTGTATTTTATGATAAATACAAATTGACTAACATTTGTATTTTTGAAATAATCTTACAAGTAAGCTATTTTTATACCGTCAGGATATTGTATGTAAAGTACATTTAATGCTGGAAAAACATTTAGTCGTTAGAATATACATGGGTATGCTAATGGCGTTCAGCTGCTTTTCTTTTTTAGTACATAAACAGAACTTTTATATATTTTTAGGGATAATTACATTCCATATTCATATTAAAAACAAATGTCATTTATGTGTCTCGACGACTATATTGACAGTTTAGAATGTTTTCAGAGTCGACATTGTAATGTGTGAAGGTCGGTTACCCGAAGATGGCATGTTCACAATTATCAAATGCATTTAAAAAAAATAGGCGGTAAAAAATCGATACCAAAAAATTTCATCACTTCTAGTGATTTACATTTAAAAAAATAGATTAGACAATTACACGAGTTTGCTCGTCTTTCAGAGAGTTTCTGTAAATTGTTTTCCGGCCTCTGGAACAACAAAATAAATAAATGAACAATGTTTTTACCAACAGGGTAAAGTATTAAGTACCTTATCTCATGAACAATATAGTACTTATGGTTATGTTCGTATGAAAGGAAGCGCGAGACACTACTCTTTATTATGCAAATGCAGTCCGACATCTTGGTCGCGCCTATTAGCAACTTTAAATATGTTCAAATGAGTTTTACATGCCAACTTTCGGTAATTAACCTGTAATTATAACATGAATGTACAGTGAGCGGCAAAAATTAACAATCGTGTGTGACGATGTGTATTTTTACAGGATCATGTACAATAACTTGACAGATGTAACATAATTTTTTTTAAGTCTGTTGATGGTAAAGGAGAACCGCAGAGTATTCAATGGCTAATGGTACCATTATACATACTATTTTATTTACCGTATTTATGATGTCATTCGACGTGTATGAAAATGCATTTAGGTTTGAAAGTCTAAATATTTTTGTAAGACTAAATAACGCTGAATCTACAGAAGCGTGCATTTTGATCAGTTTAAGAAATAAAATATACCGTATGATTACAATATGTGATCAATAAACAGGCGAAATAAAAGAAATTTCAATTTTTTTTGCAGATATGTGTATCGGAATAATGACATGAAATTGATCGAATCGATTGTATCGATGTTAAATCTGTCGGTGACCGAATAAGAAATTTGAAGTTAGTCAAATGATAATATTAAGGAAATAAGCTTTTATACTATAGTATTGTATTACACAATGGAAATGCCTTCGTGAAACGTTATGTATATCACACAAAACCTCTGCCAGATCATAGTGAAAGCATTTAAATGTAAGCACAAACATTGATAACATTGGACCAAAACATATAAATATAGGTAGACTTTTATACGGGACAGAAAGTGAATTAAATATTGTTATTGATATTAAGATTATCTGAAGCATTAATTTATATACGTTAAACCAAAGACATAATATTTAGGTGTAATTAAAAAAACCTTCATTTTCCTCGACTTGTTTCTTCCAAAAACGAAAAAAAAAACTTCCATGCATTTGAATTCACCATACCTTCCAGCTTTAATATTTACTGGCTTTAAGTAAATTGACCTTTTCAATAAAACATGTATAAAAAATAAATAAAAATAATTTCATAAAATTTTAGCAGTACTTTTAAGAAGTATAACTTGCAAAACTATAGATTTATACATTTGTACAATTTTATTCAGAAATTCACGATATATATTTGTATTGTTATACACTATACACAACATAGTTACATAAAATAGCAATAAGAAATGCAACGTATTTTGTTTATGCGCTCCTGTTTAAAGGTACAATATTGACATTGCATTGTAATCATTACTTAACATAAATTGAGATAGAAATAGTATGCTGTTAGTTTTCATGGCTATTTGCATTATGATACTTTAAACCCAGTGCATGTATCTTGCCATTTATAATCGATTTAAAAAAGAAAATGTACTCGATTAGTCGGAATCTTTTTGATTAACAGAAGTTGGTCGATTTAAGAAGTAGAGGAGGTCCTCGATTCTACTGTATATGTTCACTTGTGTATGAAAAACCTCTATGATGAATATGAACCGATTTTAATAATACATTTATTTTTTACCTCGAGATTTGAAGTAGATTATTATATTTGTATTATTTCGCTACGTTTGCAGAATTTTCAATAAAAACAGATCATTGTAAGATTTCATTAACGTTTACACAATTCCTATACGATGCTTCAATAAATGAATAAATTTAAAAATGTGTTTTCACATTTGATATTTTGACGTAGATTTAAAGTTCTTCTGAAGCATTGAAGTATTTCAAAAACAACGCGCACAATGTATAACTTGGTAAAATACATCAAGGGTTGAGTCATTCTCACCTCTCATTTTGTATGAGAGATGATAATTCACTTTAAAATAATTATGTAGAATACTAAGGCTTAGGGCGGAGTGGTGTTTTAATTTTGTTAGTATAAATTTCAAGTCTTTAGAAACTTGGCTATTTAAATACTATGGAGTATAATTACTGTTATTGCAATTTAAATCTTCCCATAAATATCTCCTAATGTACATATATTTTATTGCCATTATATCTTCGTAATTTATGTACAAAACAATTCTAATTCCTGTTTGTTATGGGCTTCCAAGGAATTTCTCGTTTTGTATATCGTTTACATGATTCTAATTCACCGTTAGCAAAACTTAGATCTCTAAGGAACTTAGAAATTTTTTTTTGCTATAATTACATTTAGAATTATGCTATAATTAAGTAATAGATTATTTGCAGTTGTTAAAATGATTTAAATTGAAGTGACTTCGTACTTCAATTTTAATATTTTTTTCATGTCTGATCTCTTCAGCGTGGACTCTGGCTACGGATTTCATTGTATACACTAAACTTCAATGTTGCCAATTAAAATAACATGTCCGATCACTCCACGATTATGACAATATGCCCGACAGATAGACTGTAGACTAGACATTATTTACACTGATGAGGGATGTGTAGCTAGCACATGTTTACAAAGCCGTAGTTTTAAAATTATCCATACCTGTCTTACTATAGACACCATTGTCGTAGCGTGACCAAGTGGTCTAATGTCACTTCGCATAAAACGATTATACACTAGAAATAGTCTGATTCAAAAACCGGTGCCTTAACCCTCGCATAACCGTTAAGTCAACTTCCCAAGAAGCTAGTACAATAAAAGAAAAATTATCGATTGTTCGATGTTTCGTTATTAATTTTATTAAAATAGTTATTTATGAAAAAATATTGTTAGTTGTACCTATTGTAATTGACTGTGAATTAAATGCATCATTGTAATCAGTGTTTTATTTGGTTTTATACGCAAATTAAGAAAACAATTATGAACAGATTGGTTACCCGTTCCATGTCACAAACGCACTTCACGTACGCGAATCATCACACAGTAAAATACTTACTCCGTCATATTGGCCGTTGGTAACGTTCTAAGTTTGACAATATCTCAGCTCGTCGTTTACACTATCACAAGCGTTATTCGACATGAATTTCCTGGACATGGTCTGTCTCTTAAAAACCCATTTTTCTTCCTATGTACTACTTATTTAGTAATTAACTATAGTTTTTCTATTATCACAAATTTTTTTGACAATTTTGTATCTCATGAAGAGTGGATAACTGCAAGCATGACGAATTACGTTTTTGACAAACGACGTATTGTGACCTAGTTCATTAGTGACGAATTACGTTTGTGACAAACGTCGTATTGTGACCTAGTTCATTAGTGACGAATTACGTTTGTAGCATACGACGTATTGTGACATACTTTAAAGTGACAAATTACGTTTGTGACAAAGCAAATAATATTACAAAGATTTGTATAAGTAAAATAAGTTATTTACACAGTTGAACATATTAATATTGTAGCAGGCTCATGTTAGTTCTTTAGCAAGCTGCCGCCGAAGCTCAATTCGGAAGGGGTTCTAGTACTAAGTTGACCACTCAAACGAAACAATTTTCCATTTATAGCTGTCGCAGCTTCCATTTTCCTTAAAAACATGTTTTTGCATGAAGTATTCAAGGTCCTTTCAGTCAACGTTTTGTTTGATTCCGAATCCAGTGTATTTATTATGGAATCGGCGTCCGTATCTAAATTAAAAATGTTAGTGTGCGATTCCTCGCGCCACAATTTTTGCAAATTCAACGCCATGAGTTCCAACTGAACCTGAGATAATTCCCGTATCACATCGATTTGCACCGACATAACGTTATCGCAGGTCTTCAGTAATGAATTGAGAGCTTCGAGTACGTCAGCCCTTCTCTTCTGTATACTGTATTGATTGTCAATGTTCCTCTCGAAGAATGCCAAGTGCTCATACAGCTCTGCGAGTTGCAAAGAGCACGATATGTATTGAGCAGAATGATGTTCAAAATCGTAATAATGTTTGGCACGCATCAACCATTTGTGTGTAAAAGCGAATAATTTACGAGCTCCATCAACATTATATACGTTGTCAAGTGGAACCCTGTTCTCCATTTCTTTCAGATCTAAAGTTGGGAAAGTGAACAGTTTGTCAGGAGAGAAATCACCCATTCCAGTATTTTCTGTACCCACATCTTGAATATTTTTCTCCCCTATTTTATCCGCGTCCTTCACATGTTCGTCTAAAATATCTACAGTCTTCCACAAGTCAGGTTTCGATGGTGACCGAGAAAAATATCTATTCAAAATTTTCTTCTTCGATAACTTAAACAAAGTCAATCCATATTTAACCCAATGGTGGCTTAATTCTAGAAATTGCATCTCGAAGTCTGCCTTTTGTAGTACAAATTCTTCTGGCATAAGCTTACAATTATCATGACAGGTTATTAGCACATGATAAGCAGCGCACAGATGATGTTTCGCATTTCCAAGTTGATTTAGATATGTAAAATAGTTACCGAGCCGGGCCGTCCTCATAGCCCAATCTTGTGGTGTACCTTCTTTCATTTCTAACTGCCTTCGCAACGCAGTGTGGTTATACAAGCTGTATTTTTGAGGTAAGTTTAATTTATTGTACAGAAATGCTTGCATTTGAATGTTATTCGTCACAACTTTATCAATTTTTTCGGGATTTACTCGCTTTATTTGGGAAATGGGTTCAATCGTAAATAAGTCTTCAGCGTCCAAAAATTTATCCGGTTCAGTTCTATCAATCTTATCGTAGAGATCCTCCATACTCTCTAAAATATCTCTTGAAATAGTAAGTTGGTCTAATTGAATCAAATAGTAGCTAAGAAGATTTTGTACTCTAAGAAATATAAAAAGGCATTCATCTCGTAAACCATGCGGCTTGAGTTTTTCATATGCGTTATGTAGAATATTCCTTTTTTCAATGAGTGGTATAGGCATTGTTTTAGCCGTCAGAAGTGCTAAATAGCCTTCCATTGCAAGAGCTCTTATGTGGTAGTCTTTGCTTTCGTTACCCAGTATCACGAGGTCTGCGTTGAGAATTTGAATATCTTTCTTTAAGTTTTGCAATCGTTCCGACGAGCCTCTATTCTTAATAACATTTCTTATGTTTTCGAATGTATTAGATATTCGATTTAAAGTTTCCATGCTAAATAAACACTCTTTAATTTTTTGAAAAGGGCAATCGTTTGTATTATTTAATTTTTCATTATTTCTTTAGATCTGTCAAATTTAAATGGTATACATTTTTCTTTCTAACCTTTCTTTTAAATAAAGTACGTAGATATATATAAGATACCAATTCCTGCCAGTTCGTAAAAAGCATAAATATGAATATATATACCCTACCTAAATATTCTAGTCAAATAGGATCAGTGCTCTAAACAGGAAGTGAACAAAGGACTTTAGGAAGTATTAAAGAATATTGGTCAATTGGGGGAACATTAAATTAAATATTATAAATCGAAATAGTATGTTGTTTTCAATAAGACGCACGAAGAATCAAGGTAATTTAATAAATAAATAAAAAACGTCACGTATTGCAAGAGGATTAAATTTTATTTATGTCTACTGACAATTTTTTAGAGTTCCAAATAAGCAGACATCCAGAGACATCGCTGCTCTACTTCGAGAAAAAATGGAAAGAAATACATTATTCTATTTTTATAAACGTTTAACCAATTCGCGAAGTGCATAGTGGGGGTTTTGACTACGTGCAAGACAGCAGCGCCACCTACCATACACGTTCGGGATTATATAAAGAAAGACTACAAATATAATTTTTAGAGGAATTTGGTAAAAACAGTCCATGAAAAAAATTATTATTAAAAATACCGGTTTTCATGCTGTCAAGACATGTCAAAGTATTTTTTTACAGACTATCCTAAATTGTTGCAGATTTCTGAAATGTCGTGCACTACGATCGTTTTAGTATACCCCCACTATGTATAATCGCACATAGCAAATAGTTGACAGGTGCAAAATATGTAGTAGCCATTCTTTTTCGGGGCGGTTCGCTTACAACTAACTTCTTTTATGACTTCTAAAATGATTAAAACCTTGTATGTTATGGTAATCCGGTTTGGGATCTAAGTCATATTGTTTAACACTTTTTAATTGTTTCTGAGGAAACGTTTCAAAACATTTCCGTACGGTAAATGAGTTGTTTCGTTTTGATTTTGATATCCTCTTTAAATGACTCTCGTTGTGATAATGAGACCTGCGTTATCTATAAACGACTGGTTCTGCTACTTCTTTAATGGAAGTTTGATGTTTTTAGCGATTTGGTTTTGAAAGATATCGAGGAATAAATATGTAATTGAAAATAGTGTATCGTAGATAGATGTTCAACTCTAGTTTTAAGAAATATGTGACTAGGGTGAAGAACAGTAAATAAAACACTTAACTTCAGGATTTTCATTTATTGAATTTACTTCATCGACATTAAATACACGTTTTTTTACTTTCGTCATCATCATAAAATTGTCACTTCTAAACGTTGCATCATAATCTAACAACAATTTAAAATAAAACAGATAAATAGGTAATAGATCTAATAATATTCAAAACGACACAGGCCTGATGCCCAAAAGCCACTAGGATAGACAATTTCAAAAGTATTTTATTCATAACTTACAGCTCTGAATGAGGACATCATTATGACATGTTAATAAACGCAATAATTTTTCGTAATTAATGTGGTATTCAAAAAAGTGGATTTAAAATAGGATTTACAATTTTCATACATTTGTTTTCGTACTTACAATAATTAACATATAAACAGAGGATGTGCAATCATTATGAACTAGAGACCATCACAACAATATCATCGTGCGATTTTTTTTATAACTTCATAGACCAATTCTTAGTAGTCTGGCCATGTCTTTATTTACTTAGTACCAGGGCACTAATACATTATTATATGTTGGTAAATAAAGAGGGCCAGCATTGTACAATTTCGGACCATGAAAAAGAATTTATGTGCTACACTAAAAATAATTAATTACGTATAATTCGAGGTTATAATTGTACATAATTTGTCATGATTCCCTGAGATCAACATTGTGGTTCCTAATAAACACAAATATCAAATGAACTTAACTATTATCGGTTAAAAAGTGCATTTAAAAATTCATCAATATCTCAAATCGGTAATTATTTGTAATAATGTCTAGTGACTTAAATATTAACACTCCTGTAGTAACGGTAAAGTCTATAGTGATGCTACTACACTGAACCGACATTAACTTACTTATCTATAAACAAGTATGATTTACGTGTACCCTTCTCAAACTTATACAGGTAATATTAATGTTTGTTATCGATTAAAAATCTTAAATAGCATAACGACAAATCGGCGAATAGGTTATTACGATTATTTATGAACTATATAAATACATACATACAAGGCTTCATTAATTATTATCCAGTCTTATCTAAAAGTTTGTTTCGGACCAGTCACATATGGGACAAGCTGCAGTTAGGTAAAAAAGTAAGCACTTTATAAAACACTAATCGATAAAGATCGATGAACCCTTACCGATAAAGCGGTCGGTCGGAACTGTTGAAACAATATTACCCTAGATGAGAGATATTGTTTTTTTGACTAAACTATGATATCATTAGCTGCTTTAAATACTAAATATGTAGGGGTAGCTTGTTAGACTTCCTCAGAACAAACTCTTAAATGAAACTTTCCTTAAAAATACCATACCTATATTCGATACCAAAGTATTCTGTTCTCACAATTAAAAAGGCACATACTCGTACCGCTCCATGTTATTTACGTAGGCGCCTGATTGTGCGTTTGATGTATTTTATTAATGTATATGTGTGTCATATATAAATGTAAGGTATATTTGGCAAAATATGTTTCACGACAGGAGCTGCAATGGCATATCACTTTGCCGCGTCGTATTATTACTCTACAGCTATTAATATAAAATCAATCCCGATGCGCCTTTTCTATTGACTCTTGAATGTGAATGTACAAAAGTTTACAGTTGTGCCCCTTTCCCGTACGGTGGAAGTATACCCCACCCTGTTAATTTTAAACATTTACTCGAGACACTAACACCAATAGCAGAATACGCGATCTGCATCACAGTGGTTATACATACATATTACTAACATTGCCATTAAATACATTTTACTTACGACGTCTAATATCCCGAACATGTAAAAAACGATGTGCCTTCGACTCGCTTTTAATATTCTAATCGAACTGCCGTCTTTTGATGTGGTAACATATAATAGCGGTGTTGTATTACAGTGATTGGTTGTAAAGATTGCATATTGTATAGAACATAAATACAAGATGGTCCTTAGTGGAGAAGTGTACAATTGTCAAACAGTTTATAAAGGAATGTGTATACCGTCATAAGTATTTTGTCCTGTTAATGTGATATGAGTACAATGGATAAGTTTACAGAGTTCATTATAGAAAATATCTGAAGCAACAAGAAAATAACGTGGTACAATTTTCAATACGTCAGTAAAGTTTGCCGGATATATTGATGACTGAACTATTTATATATGAGAAAAATATGGTAAGAACATACATTCCATAGTAAGGCTGATATGAGAAAGACGTGTTCTCACATAATGCACTTCGAGGTAAGACGTTGTCGTCTTAGAACATTCCCATAAGCGCGTTAAGTGTTAAAACAACTCAACCTGAGAAGAGCACAGCTTAATCTAGAGTTACTGTGAACATTAAACATGCAATGAGTAAGATAAGTAGAAGATATAGTAGTTAAACATACGCTATCCCAATGGTATCGTAGTAAAAGGCAAACATTGCCGCCTCTATATTTTAGCACATAGATAAATACTTGATGGGATACATAGTATTTTGACACAAATTAAACTAGTTGCAAGGCGATCTTATCGCCGTATACACGTCCTCGTCTGCGCTAACGGTGTTCTCAGGTTGCTAAAACAAAAAAAAAAAGTGAGAACGTTATATGATTCAAGTATTTCATAATTTATCTGTGCAGGTCTGAAGTACGCTGCAAGTGGATGCGCATTAGACACTGTTATATGTATTGGATACAAGGTCGACAACTGTCTGCCGCTTGTTTGACGTTTGACACTTTGTTACGTCATTCTCGTTCAACGCGTTTGTGCCATATTCTATGTCGCATACTTAACTGCGCGGTCGCTCCTAAACCTTACTTAATTATCACTAAGAAGGGGCCTCATGGCGCTATCAATAAGAAAATCTGATGCAATAGAGAATACTGAAGTGGTACCTTTTCTAGAAATGTAACATTTTCTCCTTCGTCGGATACTTCTATGATTTCCGATTCCTGTGAAACAGTATTGTTTGAATTAATATCAATTCTTACATTAAAATTGAAATATCGAATATAAAGGTAATAAAATATCAATTCATAAATAAGGACCAATTCGGTACTCATGACTGCGACACAATTATAACCGACCTGGGAGAGGTTTGTTACGAATAAGGCCTCAATCGGCACTGAACTGCACGCCCAGCATCCTACTTTCGTGCTAACAAAGCAATAAATATAAAATTTATTTTTAGTTATAATTTATTGATAATTAAAATAAAACCGGTACCTTATCGTTAAAAGGAAGTGGAATTGTCTCTGTTGCGTCGTCCTCCTAAAAATAAAATTTCTAATTATTAGATGGCAAATTCAAACTTAACTTATATAAAATATTAAGTGTAGGAAAGCAAAATTATTTAGGTAAACTTTCTAATCCGTTACGGAGTGCAGTTATGGATATAAAGCTTTGAAATATATTTATCCTGGATAAATATAGCAAAGGAACCTCTCTCTCTACTAAATACAACATAGATTAGGTTCGAGTGAATGGGCAATGTCAGGAAAATACCGTTGGGATACGAATAATTAATAATAACCGAAATTACGTACCGAAATTATGGTCACCAATGTCAGAAGGCTGTCGTTGGGCAAGTTAGCTATTGCCTCCAATGTCGGTGAATAAAACTTATCATCGCTTATCACTTCATCACTCTCGTTAACCTATAAACATAATTCAAAAAGTTTAAAAATC
This sequence comes from Satarupa nymphalis, assembly GCA_018247495.1. Lineage (NCBI taxonomy): Eukaryota > Metazoa > Arthropoda > Insecta > Lepidoptera > Hesperiidae > Satarupa > Satarupa nymphalis. Next base: position 7,524 of record DWHE01000014.1, on the reverse strand, counting down.
GCATCAAAATAATTCCAGTAAAATCTGGCAATGCTGCTACTCCTTTGAAGTGGAATCGACCAAATTAGGCAGAGCCGTAACAAATTTAAAGGAACATACATGATTTATAACTTGTTCCTATAAAGTTACCTTATCATATGGGACTGACAGGGTTTCATCGCCTTCCTAAAAATAAAATAAAAAAGGTTCAATTACGATAAGTTATTATCAACAATATTTTTTTTAATGTAGAGTTTTGAGAGCTTTTGAAAAATTTAATTTTGGTTTTATGCATTCATTTACACAAAATTTCTTCACCGAATGTGCCCGGTTGTACATTATTTTTTAATTTTAAAAGTACAAACAGATTTAATTATTGAAAACAAATCATTATGTTTTACCGGTTCGAATACGCTCGGGAGTACTTCATCGTCGCTCTGAAAAACAAAAATTTATTGAGATAAAACTACTACGAAAGGTATTACTGATGATTCGAATGAAGATTAACAAGACTATATTGCAATGACAATTAATTTGAGTCCACAAAAAAACCCCATCGACTTGTAATTACGATAGGAATTTTTTTAAATTATTTACTTCCTATATGCATTTAATTTGAATATAATTCCATTGAATATTAACAAAATGGATCTGCTGAGATTTAAAAAAATGTTTATCGATTTTTTTTAAGTGTTCAAGAACAGTGCCATTTTAAGGTGGTCATCCAAACACTTTGCTTATTGATTTTAAATTCTATAAAAGTATAAAAATGTAAACTTTTACCACTTCGTATTCCACTGGAAGTATTTCTTCATCGCCAACCTGAAATGAGAGTTTAAATTAAATCTACGAATCGTTAAGCAAATTTCTATAAAATCCTTTTACACTAGAATGCTCTTACAAACAAATGTAAATGGGCCTAAATGTTTTAAAACGTCCTCTGTCGCGATGTTCTTCCTGAAAAGGTTAAATATTAGGGAGATATAAAGGATGTGTTCAAAATAAAACAAATACAAAGTCACCATTCATGTATTTATTGCGGGGGTAATGTCTTAACTAATAACAGCATGAGATATGCACTTTCTGTATATTTACAAAACTTCAACATAAATAATATCAAAATACATTTGCTATTGTATTCCCGTTGTGCGCACACGACTCCTACTGCGTCAAATGAAATTAACACGCAAATAACACAATGTTAGCACCATTATTCCAAGCGCGCTACAACGCAAAATAATACAAATAATTTACATAAGTATCAGTGAAAATCAATAATTTATAAGATTTTTGGGAGACTCGCGCTTGACGGATTGCGCTAATGACAAAGTTTGGAAATTATACAGACCCAGTCAACTCAATAACCTAAACGTTCTGAGGTAATTTGCTAGCAGAGTAATTTAGTTTCGGATATATAAAAAAAAAGAATTATAACATATGCTATTGCTAAAATATTGTTATAAAAAATTATACTAAATAAATAATGGGTTCAGTGAGCATGGAAGTCTTAGAAATATTGTGTTGTTTTTGTGTACGTATAATTACGACAATTAATAATTGTTGTTGTAACATATTTATTAATAGTTAACAAAAAGTAAAAAACAAGTTAAAAGCTTGTCATTGGATTGCCTCGAACGATAAGAGGAAGGAAGGAGATTGCAACGTCACATCTCTGACTGACGTCATCATTTTTAGAACAATGCATAAATCTCAATCATTCTAATGAGATGCAACAAGTTCTTGGGGCGTGTGTGCCTGATAGAGAAGTTCTTCTACATACCGATAAGAACATACCGGCACGCAACCCTCCACCTACACCAGGGTTTCTCAAAGTGAAGTACGCGAACCCCTAACGGTTCGCCATTCGACGGTAGGGGGTTCGCGACAAAATTTACGCAAGTGCGGCGACAAGAAACAAGCCCACATCACATTAATATTAAAAAGATATTTCTTTTGGTACTGTATTTATCTTTTATTAAAAAAAAAATTAGGAAATTTCATTAGTTAAGAGGTTCGCTGTTCCCTGGAAACTTTAACAGGTGTTCGTGGAGCCAAACGTTTGAGAAACCCTGACCTACACTATCCCCACATTCTCAAGTTAGTTCTAGGATCATTTGTTCTATACCGCGCCACGAGCCGCGATAGCCTTTTTAAGAGTACTTTCAGGGGCAAAGAAACATTAAGTATGTCACAAAGCCACTTTGTAACCTCAACGGCTCATAGGCGCGGCACTCGACCGATCTCGTTGCTGAACTTATTACCTTAAAAGGGCGTGTGCCCATAACGCATTAATAACTGCTTTATTGAGCGATAAAAAACACGTACGACACAAAACAATGAACACGCACTTAAACACTAATTCATTGTAAGAGATCATGCCGCATTTTTTCTTTTCGGAAAAAATAAAAGTTTTTGTCTATACCGCTAGAAACGAGGTCAGTTGTAAAAGCGAATACAAAAATAAAAATTTCATATTAAAAAAAAAACAATACAACCTTTAAAATAATTACTGCTCGATTCTATTGGTGACTATCATAAATGTGGGGCAGCTGTCATCTGTGTACGAGAACATTCCATGGTGACAGCTGTTCGTGAATAAATTTAAGGGTGACTTTGACGCGGCGGAAACATTGTAAAGTGAAACGCACATTATACAACAGAGCCTAATTTCCATTATCGTAGACACAAAGCATGCGATCGAACTACGACACCGAAGCGTATTATTTAACATCGACAATAACATATATTACGATTATTAACATTAAACATTCAAAGCCGTAGAAAGAGTGACGTCGCATTGGAACCGAAACTATAGTATTCAAATTCCATAGATCACAGAGGAATATCATAAACACGAGAGGAAACGAACGAGCGGTATGTCAATATTTGAGACCAACGATCATTAAAAATAGATTCGACGTTTCTAATCATTCATTACATTTGATTCCACAGCGACCAATAAGACGACACTCAAAAATTTAAAACTCCAAATATCATTGTGTAATAGCTAACCCTATTTGTCATAGAACATAGAAAGCCGAAGTAATAAGTGCCGCATAAAAACCCGTGCGAATGACGCGGGTGCAACCAATAGCGCGGATCCGCTCGACGCACACACAAATGAGTGCCTTAATCCGCTTTACAGGAAAAATGCTCGCATACGGGTATTGCAAGTGCGTCCACAATTTAGCGTAAGATATAAATATAGTAACAAATTAAATATTATTATTTTGACATCGAGATACAACATCTACATAACTAGCACAATTCCACGAATTCACTATTGTAGACCAACGGTATCAATATTACCCCGGTAATAAAATATATATCTTCATTACACAACAATCACGTCTTTATTTGTATGCGAACGTGGCATATCCAACAACTCTTATCCCGGCACATTAACTGTTGTACCGGACAACAACTTACATTTCGTTACATTAATTGTGGAACCGGACAATAACATTCATTTCCTTACATCAACTGAATATCCGGACAATAACATTCATTTCCTTACATCAACTGTAAAACCGGACAACAACATTAATTTGGTTACATTAACTGTTGTATCGGACAACAACTTACATTTCGTTACAACAACTGTCGAACCGGACAATAACATTCATTTCGTTACATCAACTGTAGAACCGGACAACAACATTCATTATCTTATATTAATTGTAGAACCGGACAACATTTATTTCGTTACATCAACTGTAGTACCGGACAACAACATACATATCGGTACATTAACCTTTACCAAACACTACAAGACACTAATAATATACTACGCGTTTTTTTCTCCTTACAACACATATAAAGCAGAGATTACACAGTATTCGTAAAACATTTAATATCTTGATTCATTTTTCGTATAAGTCATCTAAAGTGACACTATTCGCGTGATTTTTTTTTAAATTACGATGAGGCTAAAATACAGAATGTAATGTTTTAGCATGCACACATTTAGGATTATTTAAATATCTGAACAAGAGAAGGGAAAATGCGTAATTTTTTTTTACATCTGGCATGTGGACTGGCCACCTCTTAAAGTTGATTTATAAACGTTATAGCTATGATATTTACTGATCTATGAAATATTTTTAAACATCTATCTAAGACCTAAAAGTCAGTAACATTTCATGTTCTAAATGTCTGGAAGGAAATTGTCATTTTAATTATTATCATGATGTAGAGTAAGGGAGATAATGTAATTACTCTAACACAAGAGAAATATTTTCAAGACAGAATTAGAAGTATGATAAAAGCCATACAATAATTTAACAGCTACATTTATATCTACATAGTCCGACATACGGACACTCAATGGTCATTGCAGGCGAAACTTACGCCCGCTAAGGATTGGCCTAACGTACACCTGCGTGTTCTGTACCGGACAGACGAGAGAGCTTTTCATGTTCCCAGCGTAGTGGTAAGCAGAAGCTGTTTACTAGTAAAGCGTCTAGATGTAACTTGTGACGTCAGCTATCTAGACTCAATCTTTGTTGAAGTTCAAGGTCAGAACGAACCTAAGGGACACGCCCATCAGATCGTAGTGGCTCCCAAGTTCCAATCCATTCACTCCCAAATTTAATATTAATCATTACGGTTCTAAACACCGATAGATCTAGACAGATTTAAAATATACTACGGAATTGAAATATTTATCAGTAACATCTTATTAATATGGTTAAAATTGTAAGACCTTATTGAAATTGTATTTAAGGAATATTTTTCTTTAAATGTCTGATATAACTTTAGTTTTTTTTAATCAAGCGTTCTACCAGACGCAGATTAAAAAAAAATCAATTTAATGTATTTTAAATTAACTATAAAAATATTTATGTATATTTCGATATATTAGGTCACGTGATAACTATATCCTATTAAATAGGACAGCTGTTTTTGAACTTTTAATATTTTATAAATTAAGTATTTTTTCGCATATTCAAAGAATTGTCATCTACCTTTTAAAAGTACTAATGATAAGAAGATATATTTTTTAAATTTCAGTCATGATTCTACATTTAGTATAAATAACGACACAACAAATTTTTTTTTTCTAATTAAAACGATTTTTTAAAACGATATTTTATCGGCTTTTTATTAGATAAATTTAACCGGATTTAACCGGGTCGGATGTGTCAAGCTTATTTTATGCATGCACTGTAGAAAGACAACGCAGCTAATTAAAATTTTTAATTTAAAAAATTTCGTTTGATGATTAATTTGATCAAAGTCAGATACAGTGGTCAACCGGGGTTGTTTAGGGGTGGGGGTAGGATGCAAGCCCTCAATTCCCATCCCATTTAAGAATACTTATGCATGTCTGATCGGGCTCCAGTTCACTGGACCATTACCATAGTAAATATAATATAGTTTCCGCTATTAATTCTGAAATTTGAAAATGGCCGTAATTGTTAATTAGCCTGTTTAAAATGTCTAAAATGCCCGATAATAACTGACCAATAATAATAAATAAATATAAATTCTTGTATGTGTATTCGATTTAATTATCGTAGTAAAAAAACAAATTTAATTGACAATAAAAATATTGATAAATCAATGCATTATTTATTTGTATTTAATAAAATATTTCATCTTAAATGATTTTTCTTGCCTATCCAGATTAGTATATTTTAAAATCCTACAGCAAGTGAGAATTACTATGCTTTTGGCACTGTATATCACTACGGCTGCATCGAATAAATAAATGCATTTACTGAAATAAATTCATTTCTAAACTCTATTAAATATTATATGATTTATGTAAATATAATCTTTAAATAAAATATAGTTCATTTAGGTACTACGATAGTAAACGCTAGCTTGTTACGAATTATGAAATAATTTTCGGTATTAGATGCGGACGTAACGAAATTATCTACAAACCGCTCATCTGATCAGTAGGATGGTATTTTAAAAGACTTTTTAATGTACATATTTGGGCCTCTAATGGTCACTTTTATGGCATGAAATATGGTCCGAGCTTTATAATTAACCATATCGAGATCTAGGTATTCGTGGCCGACCATAGTTGTCATGGGCTGCAATGACCACATTACTCTAGACGAACCATGCCAGTTTGCTCCTCTTATGCCAAAAACAGGTCAAGGGTACCTTACATCCTAAAAACTTTGCTATTATCATTCCACAAGATAAAGTTGTGATAGTAGTTTTCTCCCGCCTAAGGCCAGGTTATAAAATAATACCATTCATTGAAGTCTTTTTGTTAATGTTCCACAATCGGATAAAAATAAATTTGTTCTTAAAATAAACAGTACACATCTACTAATATGAAAATTGAATTATCATAATGATTTTTTTAGAAGCTACTCCAGTACATCACTACACAAGCAATTACAGACATTAAAGTGTGAACAGGTACAAACATGTTACTGATAATCAAATATTCACTATTATTAGCTAAGTCAGAGCCTTTCTTCTCTTTCTTTCTTATTCCCTCATGTGTATACCATGACGAACTTCCAATTTATCATCTATCATTCATTCATTTTCATTCAATTCTGTACTTAGTTCTGTTGTAATATTCTTTCAAAATGTAATGTACAATTTAACAGGTCTGTTCAGTTGGTAACCTACTCTACCTGTTCCTCTAACAACATATTGTTGTTACTATAGAACATATTGTTGTAAGTAAACCAACAACAGTATTAAAGCAGGCTTATTTTCTCAGTTTTCGCACAAAAACAACACGCACCACACGTTACACGAACAACACTAATACATTTTCATTAAACTTAGCATCGAAATATAGCAAATAGTGTCATATTTTAACCAATGGCGTTATCAGCATTTCGGATACACAACTTTTACATGTGTGTGCATGATTGTGATTGGTAAATGCTTCTCTAAATGAACGCTCATTGGCGGATTTCATATATTAGATTTTTTTCGACCAATAGGATGTTACTCATATCATATGCCGGTCTCAAACTCCCGCCAAGTCTTACTTCACTTTCGTACTGCTGTTACTTCAATTTCATACCTAAACATAAATATTTTCATTCTTATGTACAGCTTATTTACATAAACAGTTATAGCTCGTGAAGTGTCGTAACAACCACAGCTAACATTCTTACGCGCGCGTGTCGGCTCTTTTCATTCACTTTCTAGTTAAGCATTTGAAAGATAAAACATTTATATATTAACGATGAAGTTTAAACAACGTACTTACACAAAATAGAGAGTAACGTTTTTTTTAAATATCAATAGACAGACAATCTAATAGTTATCCAATATAAATATAATGTCATAAAGCTTGAATGCTACCAATCAAATTGTGGGTATAATATAGATGCCGTATTCGCTCATGGAATTCGATATTAACTACAGGTGGGACAACGTTACGACCCGCTAACGGACGCCGGGTCAGCAACGACAGCTGCCAGATATCTACGACGAGGAAACAGTTCATTGCTTGCATACGCCACGGTGCCGCTTCCGTGGCTCGCGCGACGCGGCAACGCGGGAAGCTTACACGAGGTCGTCTTGCGAGGAGGACGAGTGAGCCGGGGAGGGGGC
>DWHE01000013.1:0-11580 GCA_018247495.1 Satarupa nymphalis | reverse complement strand
ACAGTATCTATATACTGCAAAAAATTGAACATAAGACGCCGATACATTAAGTAATCCTTACCTTTTAATCTGCAGATTGGCGAAAGCAAATACAATAGCTTCACTATTATGATAAGGGAGCTGGCGGAGTTTGTCAAGTAAGTTTTTGTATTTTAATTTTAGAATTTTATAGGCTTTTGTTCTCATGAAAATTATGTTCTCATGAGTAAATTAATGTTATCCTTTTTTGTTGATCTAAAGTTTCTTATGTTCATACACTTACGTGTTCATAGTGTTTATTCGCTGCTTGAAAGCTCGGTTAAAATTGAGGAGCTGATCGGCCTTTGTTTGCGAAATAAAATGCCAGCGGTTGCAATTACTGATTCAGGTAATTTATTTGGTTCACTTGAGTTTGCAGAATATGCGGCAAGTAGGGGAATACAGCTAATAATAGGATGCAATATTATAGTTAAACATTCAGAACAAAATTTACCTATATTATTGCTTGCAAAAAATGAGCAAGGGTACACTAATTTAGTCACTTTGGTGAGTGAGTCTTTTAGAAAGCGCAAGAATAACAGCGATATTCCTTACGTTGATTTTGATGAGCTATTGAATTTAAGTACGGGTCTGATCGCTTTAACCGGTGGATGTTTGGCTCAACTATTGTTGGGGCAAGATAAAGAAACGGTTGAAAAACTGCTTTCAGCATTCAATGGTCATTTATATGTTGAATTGCAGCGTCATGGGCTGAGCAAGGAGCTAGAGCTTGAAGAAACTTTAATAGATTTTGCTTATCAGCGCAATATACCACTGGTTGCAACAAATGATGTATTCTTTACAAATAGATCTGACTATGAAGCTTATGATATATTAACGTGTATATCAGAGGGTAGTTATGCTCTCGAAAATAACAGGAAAAAGCTAACCACTGAGCATTATTTCAAATCTGTGGCAGAAATGGAGGAGCTGTTCAGCGACATTCCCGAAGCAATTCATAACACTTTAGTGATAGCTAAGCGGTGCTCTTACATGCCAAGAAGCAGGCAGCCTATTTTGCCTAAATTTCCTTGTCGAGAAAATAAAACTGAGAATGAAGAACTGAGGGAGCAGGCAGTTGCAGGATTAGAATTCCGTATTGCGAATGAGACAGACATAGACCTTAAACAATACTACGATCGGCTGAATTACGAACTGAGTGTGATAACTTCGATGAACTACGCTGGCTACTTTTTGATAGTTTCTGATTTCATTCGTTGGAGCAAAGCAAATGGCATTCCAGTTGGTCCAGGAAGAGGCTCTGGTGCAGGCTCAATTGTTGCTTGGGGCTTACAGATTACAGACCTTGATCCAATAAAGTTTGGCCTAATATTTGAAAGATTTTTGAATCCTGATCGTATATCGATGCCTGACTTTGATATCGATTTCTGCCAAGAGAAAAGGGACCTGGTTATTGATTATGTTCAGAAAAAGTACGGTTATGTTGCTCAAATAATCACTTTTGGAAAATTGCAGGCAAGGGCAGTATTGCGTGATGTTGGGAGGGTATTACAAATGCCTTACTCTCAAGTGGATAAAATATCTAAAATGGTTCCATTTAATCCAGTAAATCCTGTAACTTTATCGCAAGCGATAGAGTTTGATCAAAATCTGCAGAAAGAACGGGATAGTGATGAGGTAATTGCAAAGCTTCTTGATATATCTCTTAAGCTTGAAGGAATATATCGTCACGTTTCAACCCATGCTGCTGGAATTGTAATATGTGATCAAAAGTTGGAAAATTTTGTTCCTGTGTATTATGATCCAAATTCAGCTTTGCCAATCACTCAATACAGCATGAAATATGTGGAGAAAGCTGGGCTAATAAAATTTGATTTTCTTGGACTTGGTACGCTAACGCTAATAGATCATGTGTGTCGTTTAATTAATCGTGATAGACAAAAGATCGATATTTCTTCAGTTCCTTTAGATGACCAAAAAACCTATGAGATGCTCTCAAGCGGTGATTCAATTGGAGTGTTCCAGCTTGAAAGTTCGGGAATGAGAGAAGCTTTAATTAAACTAAAACCGGACTGCATTGAAGACATCATCGCTTTAATCTCCCTTTATCGTCCAGGACCTATGGATAACATTCCAACTTATGTTGCAAGAAAGCATGGACTTGAGAAGCCAGATTATATTCATCCATTACTTGAGGGAATATTAAAAGAAACGTTTGGGGTAATAATCTACCAAGAACAGGTGATGGAAATAGCGCGTATTCTCTCTGGATATAGTCTCGCAGAAGCAGATTTGCTAAGACGTGCCATGGGTAAGAAAATCAAGGAAGAGATGGATAAACAACGTACACTTTTCGTCCAAGGGACAACGAAGAATGGCGTTGATTATGACAGGGCAAGTTATATCTTTGACCTTGTTGCAAAATTTGCTGGTTATGGGTTCAATAAATCTCATGCTGCAGCATATGCGGTTATATCTTATCAAACGGCTTACCTTAAAGCTAATTATCCATTAGAATTTTTTACAGCACTAATGAATCTGAATATTGATGATAGAGATAAACTGAATTTATTTTATCATGCAGCAAAGTTTAGTGGCGTTACCGTTCTTTCACCTGATATAAACAAGTCTCAAGCTGAATTCTCAATAGAGGATGAACGCATACGTTATGGTATTGCTGCCTTGAGGAATGTTGGTTTTTCTATAGCGGAAGGAATAGTGAACGTACGTTCAAGCGCTTGTAAGGACATATGGGAATTCATTCAAAATTCAGGTCATATAATAAATAAGAGAGCGCTAGAAAGCCTGATTAAATCCGGAGCATTCGATAGCGTGCATAAGAACAGAAAGCAGCTATATGAGTCAATGGACATGCTGATTTACTTTGCAAATAAAAACAAACAGGATAGAGAATCAAGTCAAGCTGCTTTGTTTGGTAGTCTTGATGTCCTCAAACCGAAACTTGAGAATGTGGAAGATTTTGATGAAGAGAAAAAATTAGAGCATGAGTTATTTTCACTAGGATTTTATTTAACTAATCATCCACTTGAAAAATTTAGAATTCTTCTGGAAAAGTTAAATATTGGGTTTATCGGAGAAAATAGAACAGCAAAAACTGCTGGGGTAATATTAAATGCACGTATGAGAACCTCAGAGCGTGGAAGGTTTGTTATACTCACACTTTCTGATCCCCATAACGTTTCTGAAATAGCATTCTATAATAATGAAATAATAGAAGAAAAAAGAGATTTATTTTCACCAGGAACGTTTGTGATAATTGATCTTGAAGCTTCGGAAAATACAACAAGATTGGCAGGCAAAGATATATCTGAGTTTACAAAAAGAGTCACTTCTACAATAAAAGAATTAGTTCTCACCACTGAGTGCACGGATTCGCAAAAAGCCGCTATGGAATTAAACGCAATATTGAAAGATGAAGGCAGAACCAAAATAATGCTAAAACTTCTTCTCGAAAAACACAAAGTGAGCATCTTATTACCAGGTGCATACTCAATTGCTCCTCAAGTTATTTATGAAATATCTAACTTAAGCTGGATTAAAGGCGTAGAAATTAATACAAATAACTTGCTTATATAAAAAAGCTTTATATAATGAAATATTTAATCGGTATTAAAGGAAGATATAGTGAATCTTTATGAATTTACTTTTATAGCACAACAAGGATTGTTACAGCAAGAAGTAGAGGAGATGGTCCAAGAGCTAGCTGTTTCATTGAAAAATATTAAAGCAGATATTATGTTCCAGCAAATCAGGGATATTCTGAAAAAAGGAAATGACAAGCTTACAAAACAAGAGTTAGAAGTGCGTGCTGAGGACATTAAAGAAAGTCTAGTTGCTTACTCTGATTTCTTGGAAGATCTTACAAAAATTTTATGGGTTGAATTAGAAGAAGATCTTTCAAATTTGAAAGAAGTGAAGTCAAAAATCGATAAAGAGTTGAAAGATGACCTAAAAGATTTAGGAATAACGCAAGATTTTACAAAATTTCTAGGAGGCAGTACTAAAAGTGCGTTTATCCATAACGCAGTAAATGCTTTGAAGAGAAATATTTCAGAACATCTAATAAAGATTTTTCAAGATATTTTGAAAGATTTTAGAATAAACGGTCCAACTCAATCGAGCAAAGCGTTGGAAATGCTTTTGAAAAACATTGAAGCATCAGGATTAATCAAGTATGAACATTGGGGTCTTTTGGATTTTGCATATCACAAAAATAAAATGAAGAGCGGTCATTATTGTATAATGTGCATAAGTTCTACTGCAAGCATTCTGGATGAATTTATGCGTAGAATGAAACTTAATGAGAACGTTATTCGCCACTTTCCTGTGCAGGTTGATAAAATTTTTGAAGGTAAATCTCATATGATGAATAAACAAATTGAGGAGCAAAGCGCATAATGATGAAAAGACGAAATAGTTTTAATAATTCTTACGTATCTGTAAATAATAGGACTGGCTTTAGGCGTTCTAAAGTTTGCCCTCTTGCTGCGTCTAAAGATGAAGACATAGATTATAAGAATATAGATTTATTATCCAAGTTTACCTCTGACTATGGTAGGATATTACCTAGAAGATTAACAGGCGTATGTGCAAAAAAACAAAGGAAGTTACGCTTAGCGATCATAAGGGCACGTTTTTTAGCTCTTATTCCTTACTGTACTAAAAAAGTTTAGGTAATTTATGTTGATAATTTTAAAGAAAAATATAAGGACTTTAGGTAAGCTTGGTGAAGTTGTCAAAGTTAAACCAGGTTATGCACGTAATTTTCTTTTTCCACAAAGAAAAGCGGTGAAAGCTACCAAGGAAAATTTAACAAAGCTAGAGGAGCAACGTTTATTACTGGAAGAAGAGAATATAAAAAGATTAAATGTAGCAAAAGAGCTTGCATTGTCACTACATGATAAGTTTGTGGTATTGATAAAGCAAGCTTCAGAGGATGGTAAAATTTTTGGTTCTGTAACAACACGTGAAATTGCGAAAATTTTACTACAAGAAGGACATGTGATAGATCACCGTAGTTTATCTTTTGGTGGAGTAAGCATCAAAAACTTGGGTGAATACCAAGTAAACGTAGAATTACATAGTGAAGTAGTAGTACCAATTACTATATACGTCGTGAAATCCGAAACAGATGCAAATGAGCTAAGGCAAGTAAAATTGCAAAATCAGAAGTCTGAGCAACAAGAAGCAGAGCAAGATGCGAATAAAGAAGCTACTGATGGTGATGATAGCTGATCAAAGATGATCCCTTGTTATAGTCGTAAAGAAATGTCTGCCATGGCTAAGCTGGTGTCATCCCAGTGCTTCCCTCTTATTGGAATAAATCAAAAATGATTCCCCGCTATAGCAGAAAAGAAATGTCTTCCATTTGGGAGGAAAATAATAAATTTAATATATGGCTTAAAATAGAAAAATTAGCGTGTGAAGCTCAAGCAAAGTTAGGAGTGATTCCGAATAATATTGCTGAGAACCTCTCTGGTGCTATTGAATTTGATGTTGAATGTATCAACGAAATTGAATCCATTGTAAAACATGATGTTATAGCTTTTCTGACATATATTGCTAAAAAAGCGGGAGTTGATGTTCGTTATCTTCATTATGGAATGACAAGTTCTGATGTTTTGGATACATGCCTTGCGGTGCAACTGAAAGAGTCCTGTGATATTTTGCTCGAGAATCTAAAAAATTTACTTGCAGCATTGAAAAAAAAAGCTGAGGACTATAAAGATATTGTTTGTGTTGGACGCAGTCACGGAATGCATGCAGAACCAACAACTCTTGGAATAAAATTTGCCAGATTTTATGCTGAATTTAAACGCAATTATCAGAGATTAATTAGCGCGCAAAAAGAGATCTCAATTTGTAAAATATCAGGTGCAGTAGGCAATTTTGCAAATGTTGATCCGTTTGTTGAAGAATATGTAGCGAAAGAAATAGGACTCATACCTGAAATCATATCGTCTCAAGTCATTCCTCGTGATAGACATGCTATGTTCTTTTCAGTTTTGGGAGTGATTGCAAGCTCAATAGAAAATGTTGCTGTTGAAATTCGTCATTTGCAAAGAACTGAAATCGGCGAAATTTCTGAGCATTTTTCCACTGGGCAGAAGGGAAGCTCTGCTATGCCACACAAATGTAATCCTATTTTAAGTGAAAATCTGACTGGACTCTCACGTTTAATACGCAGTTATGTTTTTCCTGCGTTAGAAAATGTTGCATTGTGGCACGAACGTGATATATCACACTCATCTGTGGAAAGATGCATTGCTCCTGATGCTTGTATAACAATGGATTTTGCTTTAGTGCGATTAACAGATTTGATAGATAAATTGGTGATCAATAAGGAAAACATTGAAAAGAACTTAAATTCTTCAAAAGGTTTAGTTTTCTCACAGCGTGTATTGCTTGAGTTAGTAAATAGTGGTTTGGCGAGGGAAGAGGCGTATAAAATTGTTCAGAGCAATGCAATGAAAGTGAAACAAAACAACAGTGATTTTCTGGCCGAATTGAAACAAGATAAACTCTTACTTAAGGTTATTAACTCGGAAAAACTTGAATCTTTGTTTGATTTGAAATATTATACAAAACATGTAGGTCACATGTATAGCAAGGTTTTCAATTAGGCTGAGTAGCTCAGTTGGTAGAGCAGGAGGATCATAATCTCTTGGTCGGGGGTTCAAGTCCCTCCTCAGCCACTCGAACTAAACTATGTTTAGCAAAGCAGTGCTATTGGTAAAACCCAGTGTCAGTTACTTGGAATGAGTTGTATATCCACTCAGGTGAGGAGACAATGGATAAGAGATTGTGAAAAGGGTTTAGCTTTTGGCCTATGATCTCTTTAAATGACAGAATTTCACTACAAAACTTAACTTTCTTCTATGCAGTTAGCTAAGTCAAGAAAGGTAAATCTATCTCTTGTTGCAAACGCAAGATCGACCACTTTACAATATTGTTCTTTATTCCAATTGAGGTGCTCTGGTAAGTGTGGAATTGACAGATCTTCAAATATTTTTTGCAGGTGTTTTGCAGGTAGTAAATTTTGCTTAATTAAACTGGAAATATTATGCCATTCTTTGCGAATAATCTCTTGGATTTTTTGCTGCAGAATTTGCTTCTGTTCAAAAGTTCTTACAAATTCAATATTATCAAAGCACTGAGTTATATGTTTTACACCTAAAGTGGTCGGTTTAATTATTGGGTTTTGTATTGATAATATCTTTTCCTGTAAATTAGCCATAGTAATCGTTGTGACAGCAATTTTTTCACCATGTAGTGAGGAATAATCTTTTGTTACCATTTCCATTGCGTGAGCTATCATATGCTCTCCTTGGCTTGCAGAATAGCTGCCTTTTGACATCACCATTCCAAGTCCTGAAATTAGTAGAACTTCCATAAGTAATAGGACCTCTTTTCTACTTCTTTTAGTAAGCGCCATATATTCTCTTAGCAAAATTTGCTCCAAATCGTGAACAAGTGTAAAAGGTAATTCATTGTATTCTGTGCTAAGCAACAAATGAGATAGTAGCCAGTCAGCCTGAACTGTTGAACGACAAATGAAATCTGCAAATCCGCTTAATATGAGGCGCAGTGGTGCATTGGCAAGTATGTCTATATCTATATATATTGCTCTTGGAAGATGTGCTTTGAACGATTTTTTATATCCATTTACTAATATTGAAGCATTTGCGGATGTATATCCATTCATAGAAGCGGCTGTTGGAAAGGATATATAATCTTTTTTCTCGAGGTAGCTTACATATTTGCAGATATCGTTAACGGTGCCGCTACCAAATGCAACTATTAAGTCACTGTCTTTTACTTTGTTTCTCACTAGATTTACGGTTTCAAGAGAGGCAGCTCTGCTTGGTGTCATTTCTCTACCTGATGTCATCCCAGCGCGTGACACTGGAATGGCAGGTGGGGTTGGAATAATTAAATGAGAAATTTTATTAAATACGTTTTTGTTTAAAAGTTTTGCTGTATTTTCATCTGCAACTAGAAAGATGTCATTTCCGTGTCGTGTGCATATTTCATAGATATCATCAGCAAGGTGGTAATCTGTTATTACTTCCCTTAGAAAAGTTTGTTCGGCTTGATGTAATATTTGTTTTAAATAGTGCATAGAGTGTTTACAATATAGCAATATAAGTATTTTAAGATTGACATGAAAATTGACCCTGTAGAGCTAACTAAGAAATTGATCTCTTTTGAGAGTATAACACCAAGGGACGGCGGGGCAATAGAGTATATAGCAACAATCTTCAAGAAGAGTGGCTTTGACTGTGAGATTTTAGAATTTGGTGATAATGGAACTAAAGTTAAAAACCTCTATGCGAAATATATAAATGGAGTACCAAATTTGTGCTTTGCTGGGCATGTTGATGTTGTACCACCGGGTCAGTTAAAAGATTGGGCATTTGGTCCATTTAATCCAGAAGTGAGGGATGGCATATTATATGGAAGAGGGGCGGCTGATATGAAAAGCGGAGTAGCTGCGTTTATTGCTGCTATGGTAAATTTGATTGCAGAGAAGTTTCAATTTAATGGTTCGATAAGTGCATTGATTACCAGTGCTGAAGAAAGCACGGAAGAATATGGAACAAAGGCAGTTTTGGAATGGATGAAAAGTAAGCAGAAAAAGGTGGATTTCTGTGTGGTTGCTGAACCAACCAGTAGTGAGAAATTAGGTGATACCATAAAAATAGGCAGAAGAGGTTCTGTAACATTTGAATTAATTTGCCATGGAAAACAAGGGCACGTTGCCTATCCAGACCTAGCAGATAATCCAATATATAAGGTAATATCGATATTGAGTAAGGTAAAAAATACTACTTTTGATCATGGTAATAAATATTTTCAGCCTTCACATTGCGAAGTTACTACTATCGATGTTGGAAATAATACTAGCAATCTAATACCTGGTTCAGCAACTACATGTTTTAACATTCGATATAACAATGAACAAACACCGGGTGGCCTATATAAGCTGATTGATGAAATATGCTCTAGTGTAACTAACGATTATAAGCTTTCTATGCATAGCAGCAGGGACGTTTTCCTCTCTACTCCCGATAGGAATACTGATATTATGCTTGATGCAATAAGTAAGGTTACCAACATTGATGCTATACTTAGCACAAGTGGTGGCACATCTGACGCTGCGTTTATCAAAGATGTTTGTCCAGTGATTGAATTTGGTATAATCAACAAAACTGCACATCAGATAAACGAATGCGTATCAGTAAACGATATACACAAGTTAACAGCTATATATAAGGAATTTATAGAAAATTATTTCAATCCCACTAATAAAATATTGAATCAGGTCAACGTGGTTAGTAATATATCTAGTGGTCCATTGTTAGCTTAGATGTAATCAGATCTCTTGCATAACTGTTGTTTGAATAATAACTTGTATCATTCCAGCAAAATGTGTCAAGTAAGTTTTTTCGTTTCTATAGCTACTTGGATGACAAAAGAAGAAATACTAGACTTTATACCTTTTGCACTCAAATTCACATAAATCATGAATTATGCACGTTTCACACGAAGGTTTCTGTGCTTTGCAAACATATCTACCATGCAAAACTAGCCAATGATGAGCATAAAGCAGGTATTTTTTGGGAACCACATTTAAAAGAGATTGCTCTGTTTTAAACACATCTTTTTCTTTCACAAGCCCAATTCTATTGCTCACTCTAAAAACGTGAGTATCAACTGCCAATGTTGGAATGCCAAGCCCTGAATTTAAGAACACATTAGCGCTCTTTCTCCCCACTCCAGGCAAAGACACCAAATCATCAAAATTAGTAGGTACTTTGCTGTTGTATCGTTCTACCAATATTTTACTAAGCCCGATTATATTTTTTGCTTTGGAATTATATAAACCAATACTGCTTATGCATTTTTTCAGCTCACTCTGCCCAAAGCTCAGCATTTTTTCTGGCGTATCAGCGATATTAAATAGTTCTCTTGTAATTTTATTAACGCTTACATCAGTTGTCCGCGCTGATAAAACTATCGCAACCAGTAACGTAAAATGATTGGTATAATTTAGCTCTATTTTTGGCGCAGGATTTGATTGTTGAAACTTTTCAAATATTAGTTCTACTTTTTTTGAGTCCATGCATAGAGCTAAAAGTTTATACTATACCGTAATATTCTACTATGCAAATTCAACCGCTTGAGGTCTAGGTGGCTGTTCAGTGTTAACATCAGACATATTAGTGTTCACTTCATCGAAATTCCTCTCAGCAAATTCGCTTGCCACCTCTGTAAAACACTTCCTAACAAGAGGCATAATTATTGGCATTAATAGCCTTCGTGGATCATACCGTCCTAACAGATCAGTTTCCTTTTGCACTCTATCTCTTAGATCTTCCTCAAGTAAATCTTTCATGTGTTTTTCAGTGTATATTTCACAAGCCTTTGAAAATGTAGGACTAAATATCTCAGTAGCTAGCAGTGCTAACAATGACAAAGTACCAAATATTGTCACATCAACATAAAAACTGCCAGAGATAAAACCCTCTATCATTAAAGAAGTAAAAAAGACAGGCAAAGGGTAAAAAACAAAAAGCTTATAGCATAAGTAAATACAATTTATTCTATTTACATATTGATCAGTAGAAATTTCAGAGTTTTTGTATTTTTTTTCGTAATGTTGTGTTAAAGCAGATAAAATCTCTGTCATAATAAGATTTAATGCTACTAGTGGCAAGCATAAACACATCAAGGTATCACTGGCAATTAACCAAGTAGGCAAGAAACAATAGCAATAAATTGCTTCAGCAAAAGCTAAAAAAAGTAAAGTATTTACTTTTTTCTTTAAAGTACTAGATAGCAAATCGTCTCTACGCTTTATAAACTTTTGCATTAGCGCTTGTTTGTCTTCCCTTATTAAACTTCCATTCTTTGTTAAAGGGGCGATATAACTAAATAATTGTATGTTAGGTTTAAGCAAGTGTTCGTCAAGCTCATTTCTCAGCTCTTTGACTTTATCATCGAAAAGTGAGCTATATCTTGTCCAAGAATTTATATAATGGATTAATTTATTTTGGTGTTGCAGATCCTGTATTAGCGAGCTGCTTTTTTTTTCAAGTATAGAAGCAAGCTCAGCAAAATTCCTTCCTCTAACTTCCTCTTCAGTGATATTCAATTTTTCAAATAATTTCTTCCTATAATGGAATTCACGCGCTGTTAAATGCCCATCACTTTCAGCATCAACGCTAATTTTAACACAAGGGTCCCCTGACTTTAAAGGTTCAATATATGCATTTAATTCTTTATAAGCTTTGTCAAGATTTTTAAATCTTTCTTCATTTCCACCTTTATCAGGGTGGTGTACAAGAATCAATTTTCTATATTGTTTTTTTAAAACGCTACTAAGCTCTTGATGATCCTTACCTATAACTTGCTTAGCTTCTATTTCCAATACGTTGAACAGATCAGCATTATCACAAAACTCCTGACCAGTTAACTTAAAATGTTGACCCATTACTACATCTCACATAAATAAATTATATCTCTAGTATAATCTATTTAAATGTTTTATGCAATCATAAGAATGTCAAACGATCA
>DWHE01000012.1:0-19412 GCA_018247495.1 Satarupa nymphalis | reverse complement strand
CTAAGATGGCGTATGACAAGAAGAATGTTAGGCCCTGCAAGTAATAGACATATTTTACACACGCATTTTCTGACAAAACGCAATACGAATATTTCCGTTGTGGTACTGAAGTAGGAACTTTTAAACACTTCACTTGTTAAGTAGTTTCTGCTGCTGTTAAGAAGTTCGTGCTGCGGCAACCTACCTAAAATCTACATCATGTTATTGCGGTCGGTATAGTTATGAACCATGACCGTTATTAAATTATACTACTGTTAAGAGCACACAAAACTTTTTTCGTCCGTTTTGAATTTGAATGTTATTTATAGATGAATAGGTGAATGATTCTCAGGAAATAGTACCGCAGCGCGTGTCTTTATATTTTGAATTTATTTAGGGATTTTGGTCAAATTATTTATAAATTAAAACAATAACGACCGGCCTATTCCCAAATTTATTACCTGTTCCAGTAGCCTAAGTTTTCGGCGTTGGGAATGTTCTTCAAGCCTATCGACATACTCGCGCAACTCTTCGATCTCCTCCTTCACTTGCTGGACCGTATCCAGTTCCTGCTTGATGGCAACCATGTCGCGCTTCACCTGTCAGTTACAATAATTGGTCAAACTCTCTCAAGAATAGTCAATATTCGATTTTCAACAGCCCTTATATCAATGATTTACTCAACCGATCGATAATAATCTACGCAAGGGGCGAATGCTTTGAAAATGTTTAACATCAAAACGGAATTTGCTAATAGTATTAGAGTAATTAATTATAACTCGAGGTTATTATAGAAACTAGGTCAAGACTATTTTATAGTTGGTTATAACTGAAAGTTAGCTGACTTCATCAAGAATGATTTTTTGGAGCGGGGCGGTTAGGGATTAGTTGGGTTTCTTGTTTACCTCGGAGACTTCACTCTGGCATGATTCGACACTTTTGGTGAGCTCTTGAAGCTGTGTTCGTATTTCGCAGAGAGCGACCGTTGTCTCGAGTTGCCGGTCGCCTCGCTGTAACTCGTCCAGCTTGGCCGACAGATTCATGCTCATCACGCTCACCTGTCTCTGAAGGCTGCCAAGCAAACGCGTATCGATCTAAATAGGCTATTATTTGAAGTTCTAGAGGTTCTAGAAGTACTAGAAGTGTATGTAGTATGTACCTAGCAACGGATAGATTCTAAAAAACAAAAAGTTTTTGGCAATTATTTTTACCACTTTATTCACCTACCTACATAGTTTCCTAAGAACGTATATTTGAATGGTCCAGGGCGGTTCGGACCTATAAAGGCGGTGTTATGAGCCCGACGGTTGTATGTTAGGTTTTGACTCGGGTAATTTTTGGTTGCTACTATCGTTGTGTAATATTCAAATAATTTGTTTACTTTCTCATAATTATTGTTTTAAAGTATCATTACATTTAATTCTTGCATTTCCGTTCACGTACTTCATAATTTACGTAAAGCAGACTGATTAACGTACCAATTTCAGAAAGAAATTTTTATTTTTGTAGAAGCCATTACATGATTTCACCGGTTATACGGAGAGTTCATTTTCAGCGTGATAGAGAACTATCTACCCTTGAGACCCGTGACCTGTAGGGTCCTGTTGATATTTTGAAACTAATGGAGCGGAGGAATACGGCCGCATTGTCTACGTATTGTCGCTGTCTTCTCGTTATTAGTCTTATTGTGTAGTCCGACCTCAAAAGAACAGGCCTGACCTTACAAGAACAGGTCCGACCTACCTCAACAGTGCCTTAAGGACCAGCTCATGTCAAAAAAATTCGTGAGCGAAAGACTTTCTATTCGGCCTTCAATAATAAAATATCAGTAGCAAACTTGCTAGATTTTGGTCCTTCCGATCTTAATGAAAACTGGTATATAGTAAAATCACTTGGTTGTGCAAATGAGAGGTTATATATTGCATTAGCTACTTCCCGCGACTTTAAGCACGTAAAATTCGACGGCGTTATCATTGCAATTACCGGTACTGAATATGTATGGTATATCATTCGCGCAATCACGTGCTCTTACTATATACGTACACGTACCAAAATTCATCAATATCGATCAAGCCCTTCTTGAGTTATAGTCATATATACAGCCAGACAATAGTGTCATAAATAGTAACACTATTACTATAGTCAGTGAGTCATAAAACGAATATTATTAGACTAAATTAATATTAGACAAAATAAAAAAAAACGGGTTGCACTCCGGAAGTGCCGGCAGAAGTGAAAACTTGAACATTAACATTGTGCATGAACTCGTTTATTTTCGTTACTTGTGTCGTAGCAGACTCCATGAGTATTTTCCAAGGTGCGCAGGTAGATGGCGTGCATTGTGTTTTAAGGTGTATTATGACATAGGTGTAACGCTAATGTACCTACTAATATAAAATATGTTTTGCGGACGATGCGCTTTTAAATTTCAGGAACGAATACAATTAAATATAAATAAAAAATATAATTACCCTTTTAACTTGATAGCCAGTTTCGCTGGTAATAGAGGGATTACATCCAAATCTGTTCAAGCTTTTAAAAGATATGGTGGAAAAATGTACAACGTTAATGTTCAAAACGTCAGTAAAAAGTACGTCAGGGTAGAGACAAAGGACGCTTATAACATTAAAATTAAATAACATTACCATCCTATTTATTTTCGATCAGGACACGTGACCTGACACGAGTTTAACATTTTTGACCCACCCCAAAAAGTGCACAACGCCGCTAAAGAAGTTTTCACTTCAAAAATAACGCGAGCGTAGGTGGGGCTGAATGTAGTTAATGTATATACGTGGATAACGCGAATAAAATATCCGTGGTCCTACGTATCAATATACACGGTGACGGGTTGAACGACATGGAAGTTGATGTAACTCAACGCCATCTAGTAGCGAGTTAAAACAAAGTGGATAGCTTATAAACCTTGAAAAGCTTAACATATATATCAACTTTCGTGATTATTAGTCCATTTCGATAAATATCAATCTCAGATATATCAAAGCTAATGATATGTAGATTTATTGTAAAATACTAGTTTTGAGTGTACCCACAAGTTCTCAAGCGAGAAATGTTATGTTACTTATATTCGTATACTAGTGCTAATATATCCAGAAATATTACTCTCATAACACTCAAAATATACCTGACAGAATTAAAAAAAAACTATCAAATCTATAAATACAAACAATAACTACGAGTATAAGATAAATTCTTATTACAATGTTTTGCCAGTGATAATTACGATAAATACCGATATTCCAATTAATATCGCTTCAACGGCCATAATTAAAAACATGATTATACGCAATTTAACTGTTACAAAATGTATACCTATTTCCATTTTAATCCTCCAAGCCAAATTACAGCCGTTCGTACATTTAAGGGCAGCAATATAGAGCTTTGATGATAGTATTCTGTCAGTGTGTGTGTTGATTAATTTTAGCTCCGACAAGAGCAGATCAGAATAAAACATAATAATAAAAATATACTATATTCCAATATTGTAAAAGATACTATTTCAAAAAATAATACTAAAAAGATTTAGTTACGAAATAGATCTGACGTCTCTAATACCACACAGTATATTATGGTACAGTTCATAAATACACAATTCAAACTATGAAATCTTATTTAGGTACACTGTACAAATCGAGAGTTCCGTCAGATCTTTAAAATTTGTATTCGGCTTAGGCGACCTTGGCAAAGTGTTTTAATTTTTTTTTAGGAGAATGGTGGAGCACGGCACGTTGCCACATAACAATGTGGCAACGTGCCGTGCCGAACCTTCAAATGGTTCTTCAGAAGTTTGTATTACAAAATCTTACTTCCTTGCGAAAAAGGAAGCTTAAATGATTAAAATATATTTTACGGGTAAGAGAGAATTTGTTTTTAAGAATTAGTATTAAGTATTAAATGTGGAAGCGGCCTTAGACAGGTTACTAAAGATAGCTCGACAACTACTTTGCTACATTAAAGTAACGTTAAAATTTCGAGAAAAGCTGGTACGTAAAGAGTCTCTTATTTCTCAATGCGCTTCCAAGCTCTACTAATAGAGCTTCACTGTAGAGCTTTACTGAGAAGCTAATAAATTTACCTAGAACCTTTCAATAACCTTTGAACACAACGTTTTGCAGGATAATTCAAGTCCATAAAGAGCGCGTCTGTTTATTTCAAACCTGCAATATATTTTATATAATGGACTTTTTAAACATTAAAAAAATATCATATGGATAATATATTTTGCAAATATACTATAAAATGTAATATGTACCATATAATATAAAACAGTTAAATAAGACTCTTGTTAAGAAGGATCTTTACATGAATATGAAATTCTATGGAAACGTACACCCATTATTCTGTGTGTTATTTTATATCTCTATATTTCATTATTTTAAACTAAAATCTATTATTATTATTCTCAAGCATAACAAATTGTTTAGTTTCATTTTTTATTTTATGAGACGTGATCTTTTCTATGCTCATGATTATCGACTATATTGAAATTTCTCCAAACACATTCTGATAAAAAAAATTATCGTTTATCTATCTGACGACAGTTTCAGAGTTACTTCTTTATCCATATTTTTAAATGACAATTATTTTTAAATGACAAATGACCATGGCCATGACCATGACCATGGCCAGTCTTATAAACACAGTCAAAGAAAATTACGCCTCTCACTATAATTCGAAATTTAGATGAAGCGTTAAATTTAGAGACGGGAGAAAAAAAGCAACGATATGAAGTTTTTAACACACTATGAATAATTAAAAAAGAAACACAAGCATTTCTCTAAACGATCTCAACATCACCATTGCACACAGAAAAACGGAGCGACAATGTAAAGAGCTTATTTGTTTTGGCAAGTGTGATAAACAACGGTTACTCGGCTCTTGAAGTGTGTTGAGTGTGGTAGGGCGTAAATTGTTTAATCCAGAGCCGCTGCAGTGGATCACTTGTAATAGGTCGCACTCGCCAGTTTCATGAGCATCTCTTACACAGCTGCACAACGTCGGCGACAAAGGGAAGTTAAGTAGAACGCTTATATCTTTGTACGAGAGATATACTCGTGCAGTCCGTTTCGTTCAGTAACCATTGCTATCTCGCTAGTACTGCGTATCGGCACATCATGAGTAATGTTGTTTACATGTAGCTCGCTCTGTGGTTGAAGATGTTAAATTTTTGTTACAAGTTGAACCGTTATCTCTCTGTAGTTCGATTAGTGGTTCCTGAGGATATTTCTTATAACCGCAGGAAAACCACGTTCCGTGAAAATCGATTACTACCAAATACGATGGTTACTTTCGTATTACTCGCAGTTTCATAAGCCAAACTGCAGGCGAACCGTATTTAGTATATTTCTATTACTAATATTATAGGTCTGTTATAATTCCATGATATTTTAGCATTATTTTATATAAATTTTATACACTTTAAATTAAATTAAATTACTTGTAAGTTATTCGAATAAATAGTAACTTTCGGTATATATTCTGGTTAGCTTTTATACTCGTAATGGTATAAGTTACTGAGAATTAGAAATAACACTTGGTTTTCCGAGGTGGTAGGAAAAAATATTAAATGCCAAATTATTTTTTATCCGGCATTGAATCTAAATACATTTTAATTTAACTTAAAAACAATTTTTTTCTTAATCATCGCCGGTGATCTACCCGACCAGTTTGATCAAATATGATATAACTTAATATTTTGCAAGCTTATTGAGTCGTTTTGTCCGATAACAATCCTACGTCGTTAAGAAACTCGTCTCGTTACTAGTCATTAATAATTTAATCTATATCTAGTTGGTACCTAAAATGGAATTTCAACAGTCACATATACGTACGTTGTCGTAACATTTTTATGTACATTAAAGATTTAAAATTGCACAAAAACCGTACTAAATCAATCTACTACAATGAAAACACACCACGGTCACAAACATGCAAGCGATTTCTCCTCCCATAGTGGTAGGTTCTCTATTTGGAAGTGTCGTTTAAAATGAACTGAAGTGTAAGCGAAAACGCTGTGCTCGACACTTATAGAAAGGACAGTACGGTCGTGGCCATCGATTCTAATGTACGCAACTGTACGGTGAGTTGTGGTCCATTGTTATGGAGTAAGGGAAAGTGAGTGATGAAACAGGCACCGCGAGTTGCATCTTATAAATATCTGCAATACAAGATATTTGGGATGCCAAGCCAAGGTGAAAAATGTATCGACACATCGAAACACAAAATTTCATGAATCGAAAATGCAATAAAGCCAATAGTAAAGGCAGAAAGCTAATTTACTTGGACATTTCTCTAGGATCACACGTACCTAAGCAGAAGTTCCCTGAGTGTTGCTTCGTCCTCCTCCGTCGGCGCATATCGTGTCAGCTTGCCTCCGGCCTCCCGGGCCACATGATCAGGTACCACTGTCACAAAACTCCTCGTTTATTGGGGTTGCTTCGTATCAAAAGGACGCTATTCTCTACAGTCCTACGACGACTACGGCTCATTCTTCTGGGAAGCTAACGATGGCGATTACCGTTCGGACATCCATTTCCATGCATGTGAAGACGATTAAGGGCATGAAACTGTATTCAAGCATAAAATGCTCATAAGTGTCGTGGTCAATGGAAAAGAAGAGCCTATTTGTCACTCGAATGTCTTCATTTTCATTATTTAATTCGAGTGCTCGCAGTAAGATTTGAAAGACAATTTTTTTTAAATTGTATTGTAGCTTTTGTTTATTGATGCAATTCAGGTGTATTAGGCTCCACGTTTGTAACAAAATTCGGAGCGTTATTAAAAAAAAACGAATAATTCGGGAAAGAAGTAACGACGATCCAGTTGTCCATCAGTTTTTACGAACTGCAAAAACCCGTACGCAGCATAAAATAGAACCACCACCGTAGTATTGCCAATTAGCGCCAATGGCCACGACAATCGGTGCCCTGATCAATTTCGAACGCCTCAAACAAATAGAATAAACAAATGATAGCCAATTCGTGTATCACTTTACCTAATTCCTGTTTAATATTTAGAAAGAAAAAATAGGAAGACAGTTTAGCGAGTATTTTACCAGAGAGTAGTCAGCGGCTTACATTTGAATCAAGCTAGACACATATTTTCCAATCAATTATGTCATAAAGTGATTGAAGGAGAATATAAACGTAAGAAGTATAAAGAAGGATGTAAAAGAACAAACGTGCATGTAATCATTGAAAGGCTTTGATTCATCGAATAAGAGAATGTACCTCGCTTATTTTAAGAGAAAGTTACCTATTTTACAACTATCCATTGAGTTAGTAATTATATAATCAGGGATTATACTCACTTTTTACGGACTGAACGATAACATTAAGCCTGATGAACGTCTCAAATAGTATAAGCTACCACTCATTTTCTTGTTATAGCGCACCGCCAACCGTTTCTAAAACGTAAGCGCAAAGTAGGTAACTTACAAATTATCCTATATTTCATATAGCTCTCGTAACACAATTAAAATATCTGATGCTCCGATTGTAAGAACCACTTACATGTAGTCAGTAAGTAAGTTACGACAACGAAAATAATATGTTAGTATGAATATATCGCCGTGTATCTTATAATTAAAACAATTCAGTTGTAATTAAAAAAACATTTATCACTTAAAAGCCAAGTCAGGAGAGATACAAACACGGCCGAAATAACGCTAATATTCCTCAAGTATGAATTTGATGTTAAGAAATAATGTAATCTTAACTTAGCTGATGGCTTTTTTAATATTATTATGGCTTAATTTCGCGTATTTTTTTAAAAAATATCATCAATTATCTGGATTTTTTTTTTAATTTTCAATCATTCATATTTGCTTTATGTTAAATGGAATTGAGTTACAATTAGGATATGACTGAGAAAATATTTTTCTAAATCATCATGAGTTTATTGAAAGCCGTGTTTGTGTCCGCTCTAATAAAATGTTTATTTTTTGTTTACCTGAAATTATATCGATCGGTGAGTAGAGGGGGGGCTCCTCCCCGCCGGCGTGCTGGTGCTCAAGCAGACGATGACACGACTGTCTCATGAGCGCTCCCGACACTGACAGACAAATCCACTAGTATGATAACGTATAAATTTACTTCCAGCTATATTTTATCGAATTCTTATAACACCCAATAAATATTTTTCATGAAAACAATTTAATCTTAATTCTTATTTTTAATAAACGGTATCAGTACTATATAAATAATATTTTATATAAGTATGTATTACCTGTATTGTAGTTATTGTCATTTGACTACAATCGATGGCAGTCTAGTCGACGACATTGTGCCTGAAACAAACAAAACATTTACTTTACAAAAATATGTTTATTACATTGAACTAACTAATGGTGGTAGAACTTCTCCAAATTTTTTATGTTTTCCAAATACGTATGTATGTGTGTTCATTTTGCAAGGTGTGTGTTCCGAGTTGCGTGATAAATGCGGAAGATAATTTTGTTCTCATGAATATCAAAGTAGCTAATCACTGCAGTTATCATCGGATGCAGCGGTAACTAAACCGCAGATTAGTTGCAAGCCCGTTTGCTCCTAATATTATTCTTATTTTTAAAAAATCCAAACTGAAATATAATCTTTACTAAAAAAAATGTATCCTACGTTATTTGAAGGCAGGGCTTACAATGTTGGTGATATTGCGTGAGTCTCAATTGTAATATTTTTACTGTATTGCTGAAGCGCAAATGTTATCTGGTGTTTGGTGATCACAGAGAATATAATCCGCAAACAAACCAAAACTTTTCCTACTCGACACCGACCGTAGGTGTGTTGGGATTAACGAGCTTTAAATCGAAATGAAAAATCTGATCCTCTACAGAAATGCGTGTACCTAGGCGAAAAGTACAAATATTTTTGCACTGTAAAAGTTAAAGGACCAAGAAGGATTTTTGAAAATTGTTTTCGCTCTCATTAAAATCCGTCGCAACGTTACGTATAAACTCCCGTGTAAATGAAATACAGGTCAGAATTCGCGAGTAGAATAGTTATAATTAATTGCAAGTTAGCTTATATTTAACTTCACTTTTTAGCTTACGAGGTAGGTAAGCTAATTATGAGGTACGTTTACATATTTCGCCGGCTTCAAATTGCTCGCGGATATGTAGCTCTGACGTAGTTGGTACAAGGTAAATAATTTTATAAATGTTTTAAGTGTACGCCGACGTCGATGTTGAAGTAGTTTCTCGCAACATCTTATTTTTCTTTACCGTTTCGCATTACGTTCACTTTTATTAGTTATTATTTTTTCTTTGTATAGTCTTCTATAAAAGTTAATTACATTACGCTGTTTTCCAGTATATTACCAAAGGATATCAAAAATCAATCTCCGTTATTTTTAATTCGTATCCTACTTAGGTACACCCACACCCTTCAAACTGAAATACAAGTCGTTAGTACAAACATAAGTCGTAAGTGTTGCTTCACAGCAGAAAGAGGCATGGTGATGGTACTGACCTGGTCGAAACCGAATAGGTTCTATCACCAATCTATATCACTATCTATATCAAACATTTCTGATTAAACAAAAGAGCATCATAATCAGCTATTTAAATACTAAGATATTTCATTAAAAATAATTCCATCTTTAGATACTAAATACGTGTTGAATGGATTGTAAATATCTAGCAAAGAATGCTTATTATAAAAGTTGAGTGAAATGACTGTAACAATATATTTCGTTTACCGTGGTTTTGGTTATCGGTATTTTTTTATGGATGTACCATACCACTTCGAAGTGGTCATTGTAAACAAGTGTCGTATGATCGACCGACAGAAACCAAATATCGTATCATATCGTATATAACAATGATCACCAAATATTAACAAGAAAAAAAGATTATTGTAACCGCACTACGAAATATGCTAGTATTATTTGAGACCAATTTTATTCTCTTTTTTATATCTGCTTGTAGTTGAAGGACGTCAAAGTGGCGACGAACTCGACGTACATTTTGTGAAGCACGTGTAACATAAATAAAACTGAAGTTTTTCGTTTAAACTAGCGTACGGATTTAAATATTATTTGCTTGTTATCAATTAACGCAGTTATATAGTAATATGTGGTGTCATGTAATTATTCATGGTATAGATATCGTAAATATATATCGACAGACCGAACGAGATGTCAATAATACAAATACAATACAATTTTAAATTTTGTAAGTCAGTTAATAAGGTGATCGGTCTGCTGATTGTAAGTTATCACCGTCGATTCCATTCATCGACAACATTTAAGAAGTCACCAAAGACGTCTTCACAGAGAACTCCTTTTGCGTCATTCTTGAAAAACCCAATGTAATAGGGCCCGGGAAAAACCTCGGGAGGAAAAATATCTCACACTTTGCATGTCTCTGGTTAAAATCAACGTGCAAACCTGTGGGTGGGCGATTGCTAACTTCAATCCATTCGTTTTACAATTTTCACTTAAAATTCCTCGGAACTTATCACTGAAAAGTTGCGAAATATTGAAGAACCAACCTAACTTGTTTTTAAAAGCTTATTGTTGCGTTGATTAATTATAACGATACATAAATAAAACCGTTAAAAACACCTCACAAATGTAGGTATGCGAAACGACGCTAAAAAAAATTCTCAAAATATTGTGTTGTCTTGCATATGAAAGTTCTATAACTATTTGATAAATATATAAAAATATTAGAATACTTTACCGATTATCGATAACACTCATTGTTCACAATGCGCCTAATTCAAATTCGATTCAATCAATGCAACGGAAACAAATATACGTTTTAACTGTTCAACCGTCGGCGGCGACCGATAGTCAACTGTTGTGTCGCTTAGTCGCCCAGCGAGTTGCGAGAGAACCGAACGGAGACGCTTTTCCAGCGCGGTGGAAGGATGGAGACTGTTCGTTAATGAGAGTTTCGAGGGCCGGCCGCGGCCGCGCATGCGCGCTGCTCCTCCGTGTGTCGGCCATGTAAGCGTTACTGGATGCACTTGCATTATAATAAAAGATGAGAGATCCGTTGATGACGGGATGGGATGGGATTGGGATCCTTGTGTGTTATATCAGATCGGATTAGATATTTCTAGGTAGAATGCTTCTACCTTTGAAACGCGTTAATTACCCTATACTTATAATTTATCTGCGCACTTTGTAATGAAATTCAATAACATATAGTTAATGACTTCAATTTACAGGTTATTTGAAACTATTACATGCTAAAAACATTCATGATCTCATCGACGATGTACAATAACGCAACATTTTTTACATTGCCTCAACATTAGGAAAAGATAAAGTGTGGGTCTCTTTGAAGTAAAATAAAATTATCATTACCAATGTGCACACTTAAATCTAAACTTTTTTCAACAAATGAACGGGATCCATCCCCATTTTTTTTTAGATCACAAACGTTTAAATGATTACTCGATTAGACTATGTTACTTTAGCAGATTGCAATCGGCAAAGTTATTTCGATTTCTATTCTTTTCCGTCATCAGACGCACTGTCGGTATTGTTATAATAAGCGCATTGTTTTTACGATATTTAAAAAAAAACAGTAGCAATATCAAACTAGAGATCATTTGAAAGTGGACGCTAACTGGATTCCAAAGTTAATGAATTTAGCTTCGAGTGAAACTGATAAAAGCTTGTTAAAAACAATTCAATTATGTACATTTTTGAACAGTGCTGTTGTTAGCAGACTACCCTTTTCGCCAATCACGAAAAATCCAAGCAAAATACGGTTTTAAAAAATCTAAGTTCAATTTATGAATTTTAAAGATTTTTTTTAATTTGAAACAAAGAGAGAAAAATAAAAAAATACCAAATAAAACGTGAAAGAAAAAATAAGGGGTAAAAATCTTCTAAAGTTAACTGGTGCATGAAAAAATCAAGAGTAGTTAAAGAATGAATGTAATGAATGTAAGAGGGCTCCCCTTCAAAAGCCATTCTGGTGTTTCCCATGTCTATACGGCACAGTAAATGCTTATCGTCTGTTAGTTTATTTGCGGGTTGGATGACGAATAAAAACATTTAATATTTTTTTACGGGAATAAGCATTTCGGTTTACTTTTGGATAAGCCCATAGCGGCAAAAAAAGATTAATATAATCAATATCCAACTAGCGTAAGCTATTGAAAAATTTTTAGGGATTTTTATTATGAAAATTTTCAAATCCAGGTTCAATGGTTAAATACCAAGATCAAAGAGCTCACACCGGAATGGTAAAACATTTTTATTATTACTTGTACTTGTTTTATAACTATCAATAATGCAGGTGACAGACCGAAGCCAAAGTCGATTTATTGAAACATCATGTCCTTAGGTATAGGACACAACAGTGCCGTAAGTAGGCCAAACCTACAGTTTATACTTACGATCAATATCAAACTAATTAAGTTCACTTTCTTATAATTCACAGAGCTTAGTTTATATTTACATTGCTTTATAATTGGCTTCGTTTATTACTTCGTATTATATAATAAAAACATTCCTCTGGTAACGTGTGTGCTAATTAGCGAGACCTTAACACGTATCTCGTTTGGCCACATATATTGATATGTTTACACTCTAATACGCAGGTAAAATAATGGAAGTTTTTCTTTTTTGTAGGAAGCTGTAACTATATGTATGTACGTACATATATATCTTTATATATCGTTGTGAAGGTGGTTGTAACTGGAATGTTACAATTGCAAGATTGAGTTTTGATACAGTCCGCGATAAAGGAGTACGATGGTATATATTTCAGCCACCATGGACCCTTCTACAGAAAATCATGCAATTGCAAGAAAATTATACAAACATTTATACCACAGCCTACATTTATACCAAAACGAAGCATACTCAAGATGGAGGGATGGATAAATAAAGCCAGCTAACAGGCAGACATACCAACTAATGCTAAGTCCTCACCGTCGCTTATTGACATCGGCAACACCAGAGGAGTCACCAATGCATGGCCTGCTTTGTAGGAGGAGTACGATATTTGCTAGTGGACTGCTTCGAAGAAGCTTAATCTTAATATTTTCACAATAAATGTCCGTAAAATAATGCCTGTCACTAATAACTAATAGAGTTTGGGTGCTGGTATATAAATATATATTTTATTAAGGTTATGTTTCTTTATAGCGGAAAGGCATTAAAAAAAATTGTACGATTTCCATTTTTCTAATGTCAGTATACCTTTCGGGCTACATTTCACAATAACTTTGAATGAAGTCATTTACGGGAAATGATGAACTTGAAAGTAAATTTAAAAAAAGACGAATATTTATAAATCAACCTGTAACCATGCGATACAGACACAAATCTCATCAGAGATTCATACATATTAAATCTACGCCGTTCGTGCGACGATAGCTTTATGTAACGACAATGGACATGCATTTTTTACGCGGTTGCCGAGGTCACTACGATCGTGGTACGGACTGCGATTGAGGTCGCTACGAGGCTACGGGGCTACGGCTATGCTACGTGCCCTCGGCTTCACTTGCATATTTATAATACTTATTGAAATCATCGAAAGCAGCACGACTATAGAATGTTATTTACTAGACTGTCATGCTATGGTGCCCAAGAAAAGTCCTATATGGACAAGGTTAGGCTAAGTTATTATTATTTTGAATACAATGAGCTCGAATCGAGTAGCCAGTGCGGGCATATTCGGTAGTGAATAGAAAAATTAATTACCTATACATGAGAAACGCTTTTTTCTACGGAAACTATTTTAGAAGAAAGATAGCTCTAGATACGTTAACGTGGGATGGAAATAAAACAAATAATATGTTTGTAGATATAAAAACGAATGTTCGTAAATATGAGATCGCTAAACTCTAACATCCTTAGTTATTGGAATACCAAAATTTCCGAGAAACCAAATTCATGTAAGCAATAATTAAGGTAAAAAAACTGACTTAGAAGTTCAATCCTATATATATCTCTCTCATACATAATTTCCAAGGCTCGTAAGGGCTTTACAATGTACTTGGGTACCAGAACGTCGATATCAGAGGGCACAAGAAATAATAAACCAACTTGTACACTCTCAATGTGCATATTTTGAATACACATAAAACACTATAAACCTAAGTACAAGCAATAACCTAAAAGGCATAATTACTGGCTGGAGCGGAGGAGGGCACGGTGTGAAAATTAAAAATTTAAGAATAGATAGCATTCGTTTGTTGAATTATGATTAAATTGAGACTCTTGGTCTGAAAATTACATCTAAGTGAAGTCCAGTAGCGGTAGGAACTACTCATAGCTATTTATAAATAGACGTTGTCGAGGGTCCTGAATAGCCACGACACTAATTGGAATTTGAATCTTTTCACCATTTTCTAAGTAGACATGAAATCTCATTTACTTGGGTCATTCACTTGCTTAGGAATATTTTTCTCATCAAAGGAAATAAGATTATGATTTTGAAATAATTAAGATTTCATATTGATATTAGTTTATGGCAAAGTAATATTACGTTAACAGGATTTATTATACGTAGATTTAATATACATTTTATGTCGTATTGCAAATCGGAAAATTATGGTTACAGTCGAGCATAAATTGCGGTACAGAAAATAATTATTTTACAGTTAAAATGAATCACTCAACTCGATGACTTTACGATTAAAAAAAATACGCAAGGATTAAAAAGAGATAATTCTCAATTAAATGGTGAATTTACATTTGAACATTACGATCGGTTGTGGGTTCAATGGGGAAAAAGAGACCTGTCTAACATAGTAGTGACTGCTCTAAGTATAGAGCTGTTATGTAAGAACAATGGCATTATGGATTATAATATCAAACATTAAATGTTTTTAAACATAATAGTTTTGCATTAGAAGCTACAAATTAATCATAACTTCATGTAAGAACTTTTGCGAGTGGCGTTGACACGGACTGAGAATTTTTTTTTTTAATTAGTCGAGTATACGCACCTCATAATCGAAACAATTCCGTGTAATATTTCTCTGTGAGTGTGTCAGTACAGCTGTCAGTTTAGCTGTGAATACGTAACAAAGAGAAAATATTTATAGTATTCATTTATTTTGTATCTCTCTTTGTTAAAAAAAAGTAGAATGAAATTAAATTAAAAAAATAATAATCCTGCAATATCTTTTTCACAAAAATAAATTTTAGCTTATATTTTGTTAATAGTGCGCAGTGCATCACATATGTTACGTGTAGTTGCAGAGGCCGGGTACCGACAGAAAATTTATAACATTTAGCTATTTGGCTCCGCATACCCTTTAGCGCTTTATTTATTTCATATTTCGTATCCGAGCTTCGGTTGCTTGAACAAATTTCACCTTTTTTGATCTTGTTTTCTTCGTATTTATTTAGAATGAAATGCGCGTAACATGTGGAAATGTAAAAGGTATTCAACGATATCAAGTGGTAGTTCTGGCATTTTATGTAGTCGGACATTCGTGCGCAAATAATTACGACCAACAAGGAAGTTTCTTTATATTTTCAACGTTAATGCTTGTAAAATGTATTGATTCTGATCTGACCTCTGATGTATATAATTTTTCTTTTTTTATATATTTTTCACATGTTTTTCTTTCTGGTATTATCATTGGGAATTGTCACGGACAAATCATATAATCATCATACGGCTACATAGATCTGTTATCCATGATATGATATAGATATCAATATGCAACGAAAAAGTTAGAGGCAGAACGGAACCCGATAGCCT
Source organism: Satarupa nymphalis (assembly GCA_018247495.1). NCBI lineage: Eukaryota > Metazoa > Arthropoda > Insecta > Lepidoptera > Hesperiidae > Satarupa > Satarupa nymphalis. The sequence goes on along the minus strand of DWHE01000012.1, from coordinate 3,727 downwards.
TGCAGTATTGGTGCTTCCGTCTACAATTCCACAAAATCATTCCTCTGGGATATATTTCTGCGAACCACACTTTTTCTCTGAAATCGCTGTTGAAGCAGCATTAATTCACGTAATTTTTTTGTGGGTAGCCTCGATTCACTTACAAAACGGGCTAAAACGTTTCATTATGCACAAATCTAAAATAAGAAGAGAACTCTAAAATTTTTCAAAAATTGTGTTTTAATAAAGGCAGCGACAAGTGCTTATATCAGTATGAATCTAACAGTCCATGACCATGTATAAAAAGAAATTTTACCCATTATAATATTGATGTAGGTTTTTTTTGGCACAAGAGTAGCAAACGGGCATGCAGTTCACCTGGTGTCACGTGATCACGGCGTTCCATGACAACTGTAACTAACACAAAATTGGTCCATTCTCCAGTTAAGGTCTGTCATAGCTGCGTCGCTACTCTTGAGGACTACGCTGGTCGCCGAATTCATCCAAAGCGTACCGGTCCCTACACGATTGACTTGGAAAATTAAAAAAAGAACTACATATATACAGTAACTTCACCATAATTCGACAATAGAGCCATTTATAACCAAATAGATTGCTGACGTGCTTTTAGTTCTTTTAAAACTTTTGCTTTGTCCTGATATCTTTAATTGTCTCTATCTTTTTCTCTTATATTAATAACCTAGTCGACATTTTATCTTTATGCAAAGAATACTCTTTCATTTCTTTGCATTACTTATTACGTGAGCGTGCTTCTACTCGTATACCGAACTGAGAGTATCTTTATAACGAATGTACGTGCTATATTAAATATTCGATAAGCGATGTTCTGTAAAAATTACATCTTTTCTTCATTTGTTTTTTTTAAATATATGTTTCCGTCCGATGCTCCCGAAGACGTAATAGTCTAACTACTAACTAGTGTTTCATAACTGAAGATGATTGTCTCCTAATTTTGAAATTTGATGTTATATATTTCATAAGTGAAAAAAAGAAAAGGCGAGTTGATTATTAACGGAAAAAAAATTTGCACCCTACAAATAGTCAAACGGTAAGGATGAGAATGAGATTTTCTGATATAAGGCGTTTGATTTTATATTGCATTGTTTTGAACATTGCCTAAATACTTAAAATTTTAAAGGGTTTAAATGTACGTAACAACGTTAATCAGTTTTTTATATAGTTCTGATAGTAGGATTGAATTGAAGTTTGAGACCGTGCAATTGCATAAATAAATTCTCGTACACTGCCACGAAGTGGTTGTACCGTATTGCATTTAAGTGCCCAATAAACTAGACACCATATGAAAAGAAAAATAAATTGGATTCTTATACTCGACTCGAATTCGTATTTCCCTATTTCTAAATTCAAATCCAAGTCCAGTATTGTACTCTACAGGCAAGTCCGACTTCTAATACTACGAGTATATTCAGGTACCTTACAATTAATGCAATATTTAAATAAACGAGCCGAACGTAACAAAACCGGTGCTGCGTCACTGTTCCCGCTTTTTATTTGTTTGCAATGATTGGCTATCGTGAATTGGCATTGTATTGATTTGCCTAACAATAGTGTACTTTAATAAAATATGATTATACCTTTATATATAGCACTGTTATGAACTAATGTATGATTTCACAGGTGGTAGAACCTATCCCGGATATACCGAGGCGGTACCACCACCACACCTATTTCTGCTGCCAAGCAACTTTGGCGAGTTGTGTTTCAGTTTGAAGGGTGTGGGTGCTGACACGCTTTAAATAAATGAGGTGACCAACTTGGTCCTTATGAGTAGTAACGCAGTTGTGGCCGATCTCGAAATGGACGATAGTCCGATTCGAGGTTGGTTACAATTGTCATGAGCTGCAATGATCACATAACACCAGGTGAACTGCATGCCCGTTTGCTACTCTTATACCAATAAAAATAAATTGTACCGAAATATTCTTGTGTAGAATATATATTCGATATTTAGGTATCCGGTGAACTGTTCATGAGTGGAAGTCAGTTCTTGAAATGATGAACGCTTTTATTACATAAACACATTTTTACAATATCTGAGAAAGAAATTGAAATTAAATCTTACGAAAACTGGGAAAAGACACGTAGCGTGACTTAGGTTGTTTTGATAGAATGTTATGAATTTCAATTATTGATCTTTAGTTTCCTTATTGTATATATTGTTTGTCCAATTATTTACGAAGACTCAATGGAAATGAAATTTCAATTCCAAAGTTTATGAGAATGTGCCTCTCATTGAACTGTTGTATCTTTTCTTAGATGAAATACAATTTATATCTAATATTTATATTTACCCGCGTGAAATAAAACTGGAGAGGTGGAAATCGTCGATATATCTGTTTACGAGTTTGTTAAAACGAAAGGATGTATCATATGGAGTGCAAATTTTAATCTCATGAATGGAAGCTCCTGGTTATGTTTCATTATGCAAATGCTGGAAAATTATCCGCAACAAATTCAATTCTCACAGCTACTGTTGAGTGAGAGTTTCACGGCGCGCTTGGAACAGCGCACTCTTTTAAATTAAAAGCAAGCGTCGTGAGGGCGTCAGACAACCACATTAAAAGGTACCAAATTGATTTACGAATATGTATATGATTTAAGAAAATTAACGTTGGCCAAATGCTTAGCAACTGCACTTTCAAGCCACACACCAGGGTCACTATGGTACTAGGAACTTGATTGTTGTTTTATTTTTGGCGTTTTTAAATACCCCAATTGAATATATTTAAATTTATTAGCAAGTTAAATTGAGAATTCAAAAATAACTGTTTGCGTCATATTTATACAAAAATACAGGGTCGTGTTAATTATAATTATATAGTAATTATCGTTATAAAAACATTGGACGATTAATAAATTTCAGATTGAAAACTAAATTTGTTCAAAATTTTGTTAAGTCCCCCACCCGAACGGTTTCTACGATCTTAATCCTAAATTGCAGAGAAATTGAACTGATAAATTTTACATGTGTATTTCACTCTACCAAATTTTTACATCAGCGTTCGAAATGACGGAATAAGATGACATTCTTACTCGTATGTTAGATGTTATGAACATAAACACGTTTACATACTGTGCAATGGCAGTCCGTGAGTCTTACGAGGTGCACTGAAAACCAGCGCAGTGGCTTCTGTCGCGGCATTACGCTGAGTTCAGCTCCCATTCCTGGTTGCTATGTCGGATAGGGGCATAGGTAAATGACGTTTTAAGTTTTAATACTAATATTAGCTTTATTCGTTTAACTTTGTCCTTTAATTTGTGTCGTAGTAGTTTGAAATAAAACTATATATCTGTCTAAATCATATTTTATAGTATTTTAATTATTGGCCCCTTAAATTATTAACACAACCAGGTTCCAATATCTTAACAGATTTTGAGTTTTCCCCAAAAACTACTTTTTTGAACTCATTAAGCAAGTACATTAAGTAAGTAACCGACAAGTGTTACGAACATTACTGAGGTCGTATATAAAACTATTGTTTCTAAAATACTGAAGATGCACAGTCAAGTTTTACTTTGATGTGTTTGCCGACACGCTTTGGATAAATGAGGCGACCAACTTAGTCCTAAGGAGTAGCTACGCAGCTGTGACCGATCTCGAGATGGACAATGGTCCAACTCGAGGTTGTTTACAGTTGTCATGGGCTGCAATATTCGCTTAACACCAGGTGAATTGCATGCCCGTTTGCTACTCTTATAACAATAA
>DWHE01000011.1:0-19584 GCA_018247495.1 Satarupa nymphalis | reverse complement strand
TGGTGATGGTACTGTCCCGGTTTAACCCGGATAGGATCTACCGCCATTAAACTGTAATTAGTTTTTTTCATGTTTTCGTTCTTTTAACTTAGGTAAGTTCATTTGATTTATAAGTTTTAGTGAGTCTTAAGATATATCTTAAGTCGTGCAGTCGTTAAATGTTTCAACTTTTTTTCGTAATGAAGTGGTACGCGTGTAGTAGTTATCTTTATTTCACGCCGAATCGCGCACCGTTTGTTTCATAACATTTATATTACAGATCGTTACATAACACCTGATAATTATTAACTATCCCCAACACTTCGTACTCTTTCTGCGTCAGAGAACGTATGTTTTGTGTATGTTTGTTATTTATTTTCAGTGGTCGTATCGGCGTACATGCTGTTAATGTGAACTGTAGAAGGATGCAGAGATAAATAAAACTTGCAGTGTGTTTTAGTAATTTTTTATTTTATAAATAAATTTACAAACCTAACTCTAGGCAATGTTCCATGTGAGTACGGTAAATCCATCCAAATTCCACGGAGTCTTAAGAGTAGAGCTGCAACGTCGGAACGTCGTCGTAGCCGTCCCACCTCTTGCGATGCGCGATATTCCGACGGCTAGAAAACATTCATTACTAATAGTTAACCTAATAGGTTACGACTTTTTTCTTCTTTATTTCATAATAAATACTAATAAACAAAAACTTTCAAACTCACACCCCCGCTATAGGATATCTTTCTTGCGGGTGGTGGACACGTATAAAGAACAAAACAAATTAACACCCAAGACCAAAATACAATTTTTTTTATGACAAGTAAATGTCCGCCTCCGTCGGGGGTCGAATCCGAAACCGACAGATCGTCGTTTAAGGTCACTAACGAACGAGCCGCGGAGTCACTTAAATTAGAATGAATAGGTCAGAGTAGGGTACGACAGGTAATTCGTTATCAGTAAACGAATTTTTTATTTCACCGCAATTAAAACATGATTTATTATATAATTAATTATACGTTTAATTTATTTATTATTTAGAGCTTAAACTGTAATACTAATATTATTTTATGTCGTAATAATAATTAATAATTACAATAGTTTTATAAGAAATAGTCATAATACGTGACTAATAGAATTATATTTAAAGGCAAAATCGAATCGGACCATTGTCCATCTCGAGATCGGTCGCAGCTGCGTCGCTACTCCCGAGGTCTAAGTTGGTGGCCTCATTTATCCAAAGCGTGCCGGCACCCACACCCTTCAAACTGAAGGCTGTCTGGTGTGCCAACGCGGGAATACGCAACATAGGTACAGTTGTCCGCGAGGGAATTACTCCGAATCTAAATCTAAGTGAGTTATTGAGTGTCATTGCGAACGCCAATCGAATTGGTAACTGCAATCGATTCAAGGCAATGCAAGTCGATTCAAGGTACTTGGATATCTTCACCTTTGAAAGGCCCCGTTAAAATCGTTGCATCCACTTCGTTGTTCATTAGTTTCTTAACTGCGAGGCGCTTTCCATTGCAGAGTTATGGCTGATAAATATTCTGCAACATGATAATTGGCACATCTATAGGTATTTAATTTTCATATGTGCGGTTGCATCCCACGTAAGACAACCCGATAGCGGTTCCAGTTTTCCCCAAGATCCGGCAGATTGCGCGGTTTGCTGGTGTCGTTAGCTACTATGGCGAGTTTTCCCCACGCTTCCGGCAGATGGCGCGGTTTGCTGGTGTCGTTAGCTACTATGGCGAGTTTTCCCCACGCTTCCGGTAGATTGCGCGGTTTGCTGGTACACAGCTGACCATTAAAAACTGTTTACTCGCAGGCGCTTTGAGTTTTTGATGCATACACAAACCAACTTAACATTTATATACCTACATATAAATTATAAGCGGGCGCGCTGTTCATCTGTTGTTAAATTATTATTGCCGCCTATGCCCAACTTTAATCACTTCGAAATATTATACAGCTCAAGGTTGATCACGGCATCATTGCTACTGCTGACTACTAAGTTAGCTGCCTCATAACATATATTCCGAGTAAGTTCACAGCAGTGATTATTTCAATTCGTCGAGATAGATTATTTTAAATTCTTTACAATTTTTTTATATATATTTCAAATGAGGGGGTAGAATAAAACAACTAGTTCAGTTAAGACGTTTTATTGATAATTTATTTATAACAGAGTGAACATTGTTGATAACGAATATTATCAGGTTCGTGCTCGAGTATTTCTATCGGGCGAACACTGGCTGTCGTGTAAGAGTCTCGGGTAGGTCGTTTATAAGAAATAAGGGTGATTAATATTTGTCTTTTAGGTATACTATGTCGGTCTCTCATGTTATGTAGCTGTATTCATGTAGTTCATTCATGTACATGTTTCGTGTAAGACTCGTTTGTATGTGACTCGTGTAGGTTCGTTATAAAGGTGTTGTATTTAGCTATAGAATGAACATGTCTTATTTAGGTTTGTTAATTACAAGTCCAATTTGGATTTAGGTTTATTTATCATTTAGGTTTATTATAAACTTGTCTCGTGTAGGGTTCTCGTGCACGTGTCTTATGTAGGTGACCAATTTAAGAGCCAACAGTCGTGGCCAGCTGTACATGTACGAATCGAAATCTGTACAAATCTCGTACTCGATGTCGGCTTGATAAATCCAATGCTACTCTAAGGACAGTTCAAAATAGTATTGCGTATGATTTTCAAACAGAATTTATTTCTCATTACAAATAGGTACGTGAATTTTCACTAGCTTGTCGATCGTACAAAGTGTTCTGTTGTTTTTCGTGTCTGATTGATTATTTGTAATATTAATTAGGTTCGTTTGAAGTAACTTTTCAATACTATAAAACGGGACACACATCTACGGACCATCAGATGGTGCGTGGTCATCGCCGAGTATGGACAATACCACCGATGAGTACAGAGGGAGGCACCGATGGATAGCCGTCTTTATATCGATTAGAGACAGTAATCGATACTAACCGTCACTAACCTAAAAACTAGCCTTTTCGAGATCGGTCACCGCTGCATTGCTACTCGTGAGTATTGAGTTCATTGCTTGAAGTGTAATTAATTGAAAGTGTGTGTGATTTGGACATTATCAGAAAGGTAATATAATTAAACAACGGAATGAGCTACATTTTTTATTCGTGACACATAGATATTTTAAACATTGTTTTCTAACATCAAGACGTGAATATTTAATACGACATCGATACAATTAATTAAATTAGGTTACTTTGAAATGTAACAAGTTGCGGCAATATTTAAATAGATGAACATATCTATTTTAAGAGTTCCACATGAATAACCATACATTACAATATACAATATAAGTATTCGTTTCGAGATATTTGAATCGATATATTCTATAATACAACTTTGCAATCTAAAATCGACGAAAAGCGCGTATTTATAAGAATGTAGTGTGATTAAAGTTTAGTAATTTAACTTCCGACGCAAACAGAGGGGTGTTACAAGTTGAATATGTGTATCTGTCTGTTCCGTCGTGACACTGACACGATGGACCTGATTGTTTTTGTTTCAACAGTTCCTTCACCGTGAGTATCATTGGCTATGATTCAACAAAATCTTTTCTGCCGTTTGAAGTCCATCAGGTATTTTACAGTCGATGAAGAGATATACAAAACGGTCACATGGAGCTGATGCCGCAGCACCATATGTAACCTACGGGATCCTCAATTCCTCATCAACTTACAGACGAGATATTTTTTTGTGTCGGAGGTTTGTTAAATTTTTAATGTTATTCATAAATATTCGTTATTCACACTATCGACTTATTCATACGAACAATTCATCTTTTAATTGCCATTTACATTTTGCTTAATCTATTTCATTTTACTTATTTTTTTAAAGAAAATAATGCCGCAACCCTTGGTTTTTTCATTTGACAATTAGTTGTTCCTAAGGAAAGCCTGTGATTTTGCGCAAAACCTTGTCAGAAATGTTCTAAACATACAGTGTTTCTAAAGAATAGCTAAAACAGTTGTACGCGGCTGACTTTCCTATACGCTTCTATACTTTCACATCCAAGGTCAATTTTTTCTTCAAAATGGGACCTCTTTTTCAATTACATGCATTACTAGTTATCATTAATACATCAATTCTTATAACAATGGAGATTGCCGACATGTTAACATGTAGTAGATTACATTTAAGGTTAATGAAGTGTAAGAAGTCTATTGAAAATCCCATAAAGAATGAAAATTGTCTGAAGAGTAAGAATAAACCGTTCGCAATTTTTATGATGAATCCGTCCCTGTTTATAGTACAATTTGATCCGTCCAATTTAGAAACAAATGCAATCACTTAGCTCATAAATAGTTTTCCTTAAAGATTCCATAAAAATTGTTGTAAAGTTAGATCACAAGTTTCAACTACAGAGTATTTATTCCTTCTTTGAAGATGCGACATACCAAAAATCTAATCATCGTTCGATCCATAATAGTACAAATAGTTCTTAAATTCTAAAGAGTAATAATTAAAATCCAGCCCTTCAAATCCTTTGCCCTATTTCCCTAGGATGGAAATTCAATCTCCAGCATACACAGCCCCTAATTTCATTTAAAAAAGTACACATATTATTATTACTTGCTAAATAGTTACACTGATTACTCAATATGATCATACCGCAGAGATAAAGTACCAAGCACACTAGTCGCAACGTTGCTGACATTCTCACAATGACAACATAATATATACAGTTATAGGGATATAGCTGTTAAATGATCAAGACAGACATGAAACTAAAGTGACAAAGTGACAAAGCCTTCTCTTTATCCTAACAGTGATTGCTTAGTTAACAATACACCGCGGCGAGACGAAGTCGGATAGCAACATACCTTATCGACGCTTTACTGTATTTGAACGTTTAACTGAACGTTAAGTTATTGTAGCGACTTCATTCCGAAATTCCATTTTTAGTCGCCCGAGTCTTCGGTTAGCCCTAATTATAATTAACGACCGCTCAAATGTTATTTTTTAAATATTATCGTATTATATAGCAAGGTAGCCTTCTAATTTCAATATCAAATTACTATTTATTTAAATTCATGACATCTTAACAAGCTCGGTGGTAAGCTCTAATCAATCGCATATACTGTTCTTTCCTGATGATTCGCGTTAGTAATCCTAAATCCCTAATCAAAAGGCGAGTTGCCGCTACGGTGGAGGGGGGTGTGAAGATCGTACCTCACATAAATGTCGTACCGTTCTTATTACAAATTGACTTGAAAAAGACTCGCCGAGTGTCAACATGTCCTTCGTATAAAATATACTCGAAATTTGATTCCATCTTATTGTTAGCAGAAAAGTGACGTAAGTTACCCAAGCTCACAAATAAAATTAAACAAACATATCTCCACATACAGGGCAATGTATAAATGTAATTCACAATGAATTTCTTTTTTCTCTCTTAACACATCTAACTGTTATGATTTTTTTAAATAGGTACATAACTACGCGGTCCCGGTCTTATCCAATGCTACGAATAATCTCATCACGATTCGATTGATGCTTCATTGAATCACCTTTTCTCTCTTCCTTTTTTATTGAAGTATTTTTAAATTTCTATTGAGTACCATTATATTCGTCCGGAGATTGTTTCTATCGATTTCATGATAACCATGATCATGAGTTAACCTTACAACCGTATCTACGGTTTCATATTCGGAAGTAAGCACAAGTTAACCTTAAGCTATCTTAAAACTATATACAACTCTTTGACGCATCTTTCAATGTATCGAAATTTAAGTTCCTTTTGCTTATCGAATGCTGGTCTTCAGCATCGTGTTAGCACGTTACAGAAATGGCGAATGACCGCCTTCTTCCTAGACTTAATACTTCAGTATCAGCAATGACATCTCATGGTTTTAACATTAATTTTCACTGTATGTGTCGTCGACCCGAATAGTTGTTAGACGACGTCAATATATATTAACGTCTCTGACCAAACTCAAGTTGGAACGATATCATATCTGAGTTTGGAGTCGGATGTCTTGCTGTTCCTGAGAAGTTTCTCTTTGAGATGTCTCTCTTGTTGCTGTTTTCCCAAGACCTTCGTTCGAACTCTCCTCAATAAGAATAAGTAACATAGTTCAATTATATCCTTAACTTAAGCTAAACTAAATGCGTATTTTATTTACTCGCTCTTTTAAACTTATTACTATATTATAAGGCTTTTGTGGCGTCCATATCGCGTTTTCTATTCTTTTTTTCTGAGGTAATTGTGTTATTTCAAAACTTTTGTTCATTACTGAATTGAATTTAACCCAATTGTGTTAAATGTAATTAGCCAAGTTGGATGCTTAATGGGCTCACATTGATCTTAAGTTACTAAAGCGGTAGTTAGTGTTTTTATTTACTGACTTTACCTAATTAACAGAAGTCTACTCGAATCAAAATAATTTGTTTAATTAAATCCAAGGGAGGGAAACAATAAAATGTGAAGTGACTTAATAACTTTGCCTAATTAAAAGTGGCAACAAACGTTACCAAATAAATATAAAACTGAGTAAAAAGATAACTCATCCAAACTGTGTTAGAATCCAGGTAACAAACAAAGTTTAGAATCTTGTCTACTGCTACTGCTACTATTATATGTATATTACTCGTAATTACACAAAATCTTCACAAATCTCTTATTGTTATTAGACATCGATTTAAGCCTAAAGCTTATTTACTAATGGAAGATTCATCCATAGTTTAGGTGAATACTGTGTGCACAGTATACTTAAAAAAATTTAGAATATCAGTTTGATTAACACCGAATCGCTCGAGGCATTTAATGGCAGTGTAGTAAATAAGGCATCTGAGTACAGAACAATAACTGTCTCAATACGACACGACGTTCGGCGATATGTAAAATGGCAGTATGACGAAATATTTCCATATAATGGAAATGTGGCAGTTTCTCGAATCACTGGTAATTAACGATAACACGGCAGTATAGAGAAATATGGCCGTGAGTCTAATTATCGATGGATGAAAAAAAGGAGTTTCCCCTTATTTCTCGAAGACGAAAACAGGGCATTATACGGACATATGGTAGTGATGCTAATTATTACTAGATGGCGAAAACAGGGCAGTACATAAATTGTAATAGGGCAATGATTCGAATTATTACTAGATGGCGAATGCAGGGCACTATGGAAGATGGCAGTGACTATAATCACTGTTCGATGACAACAGCATGATGAAAGCAGTATGTTGGAATATGGATGTCAATGATCAATGTTATTGAACCATGCCGAAAAAGGTGCTGTGTGTCGAAATATGGAAGTGAATTTTTGTTGCAGGGTGATTAAAACATGATGGTGTGTCGAAATATGGCACTGCCGTTTACATATAACAGGCACACAGTATCCAATGTTTATTAATATCATATATTATTTTTTCATCATGTTTTTAGAATATCTGGCAGTGACAAGCCTAGCCTACTTACAATATATCATTTATATCAGGATGTGATGTTGCAATTTTTTTTTCTTTTCAAATTTCGAAACCTAGCCAAATAAACATCACGTTCCCGAATCCGTCGCGACTGATACTCGTAAAAGCTATTTTGGAAGAAAATTGTGAATATAGAGTAATAAATGTAATGTACCTTATCGAAATTAATTATCCTAATCTTAATTTTCTAAGTTGCGATGATAAAAAAATACTTTTCAAACTTATCAACTATTTTATCGCGTTGTTTACCGTAACTACTCTCTGCACACACAGTTATTAGGATACCTTTGTGCCTTATACCATTGTTTTATATTTTTACATCAGAATGAGTGGTTAACATGTTTCTCTTATTACCTATTGTGGTGATAAACTTTTCCTAATAATTATGGAGAAAAATCATAAAATTCTATTTTACGAATGACAATCTGTATTTTGTTGTGTATTGTAGACGATATATTATGATTGCGCGGCCAGGCAGTATTACTGCTCTAATTTTAACAAAGGTGAACACTTCTTTAAATTAGTGCAGTGAGCGACTTTATATTTATACTGTAATAGGGTATAGCGGTAATATATGTTGGAGCAATTAGCTATTTCCAGATAACAGTTTTTGAGACCGAAGAAGGCACAGGAAGAGCTGCAGCCGGTACACTCAAACACAATCACGTGGCTTTAAAGGAATTCATAAAACGAACCGTTTATATCGATAATCATCAAGAAAAATTTCCACCCTACTAGTCTAAAATTTCATGCCGGAGGTAATCCTCGACGTAAACATGAACAATATATATATATGGTAAGACCTCCTGTTACTGATTTTTCTTTCATTCATATTTCATTTTTAAAAATCAAATTTAACCGTTACGTTACACCTACTACTAATAATATTTGCTATGTACCTCTTAAAGCGTAGGTGTTCTATTCTGGCTGATACTTACTGAACTTATTTACTTAATGAGGATGTAGCATTGTAAGTTTTTGTGACTCAACAAACTAAAACACAAAGCAGATGTTAAGTTTTAGTTTTAGGTAGAATAGGCAAGGACGGCGCCGCGGTGTTCGTTGCGCAAGTTATTAACTCTATTTGTTGATTCACAAATCTTGATGATGATGATGATGATGGTGATGATGATGAAGAAGATGATGATAATGAAAATTCTACTCAGAATCCAGAACATAATTTGCCAACAACAAAATTCTAATCCATTGAAACAACAAGTACCTATCCAAGGATCCTATTCTAAACCTACATCCTAGTCTTATCATTACCCTTATGGCGATTCCACGGTGAAGCTTAACTTCTTTCCAATCATGGAATGCCTAATATTTTCAGTTTACAAAGGAGTTACGCGATTGCTTCATATTACGAGCTAATACTACAGATTATAAGTCTAATCGATATACAGACTAAATAACGTTCTAACTTATTATTCGCCTTTTATTTCTGACTTCAGATATTATAAATACGCCGATTAAATCTACTAAAAAGTCACCTCAATAATATTGCAAGCGGGCCAATTAAAACTAGTCTTTCATCAAAGTCTTAAAACATCAACATAATTAAAATCTTTTCAACAACAATGCATTAACTCAATAACACTAAATATTTTTCCTTTTACTCATAAGACAGCAGTGTTTTAGTCTTTTAATTAAATCCTTAATATCTACTAAGAAACATATCGCAACAGAGAGTGTATTGCACCTATATTTGCTGTCTGGTAAACACTCCTTATGTAACACTACAGACTATGTGACGATAGCAAACGTGTACATGATCTAGATGCAAATGACACTGTTGTATTACAAAAATAAGCCACATTTTTATTGTTATCTCTCTCTTGATATCTCTGTTATACAAATAGTGAAAATGAAAACAAAAACCATTTCAGATCAACCTTTTCCTATTAAAACAGTGTATGTTCTTTAAGGCTCAGTTTTTTGTTATGCAGAAGTAGCAGTATGATGGCTGCTGCATACCTATAGTACCTGCAAACAATCCCAAGTTCCAAAATATCAAAAGCAAAGGATGCGTTGCTACTTCCGATAGCCATGCTCATATATAATGATTATATATTTGCATGGAAAGCAAGTATCATCATACTCACTTAAATAACTTATCCTAATTTTACGAAAGGAGAAATGTTCCTTCCTTACCTAACCTAACCTAACCTAATCTTATACTAATAGCTTCTTAATTACTTATACTATTTGTTTATTTTATTTTATTTTTCAATTTTTCAATTTTTTTTTATTTTTCATATTTTTTTCTTAAAAAATAACATTCCTAAGCTATTTTTCTAGCATATCTACATATACTATTTAGCAATTTGTCCACATAAGGCAAGTTATAGAGTCTCTCGACTTGACTAAAGTGCTTGCTCTCGTAAGTTCGTCTTATGACCAGAGCATGGATCGAACATGGACGTTGTAATCAGCAGCTTGGTTGACTGGTGCTTGGAACTAAATCCATGTAAACCACTCAGACCAAGTACACCTAATAATTTATTTTCTCTCCAGATGGACCGGCATAGACCGTAGTGATTGACCTGTCTTCGTCCAACAACTCTAATCAAGGCGCGAACATCTTAAATTACATCAAATTAGCAGTTAAGTAACTTCTTGCCGATCTTATAACATAATTCAGTTTATCCTGGGCTATGTCATACCCAGTGGCCCCCTAGAGCCCACGGTGCGTCAGAGCCTGTTTCACATTGCAGCTTCTAAATAAAGCATGTGCTCGCAAGGTTGACTTCAACTCAAAAGTTGCCACATGAGTCATGACACGTGGAAGGCCTGGTTGTCAAGGGAAACGAAGAGCATCAACCAATACTAGCCGTACGGCTTAAGGCATCAATAGCGAACTTTCTCTATCGTTAAAGTGGATTGGGTAATGCTTATCATCCCACCTTGACTAAAAGTGGACAATTTACCGGATGAAAAACAAATAAATATCAATATATTTAGATAACTCCAACATGGCAAATATACTCTGTAGATTTTTAACAACGTAAAGTCTTATAGTTGATGGCGCTGTCACCTCTCAAGATACCAAATATGAAATATCAAAACAAATATACTGAATGAAACATGAACGTTATGAAAGTGACAAGAGAGTAATAATAATGCCAATGCATACTTAATGCAAACTGTTATTGAACTTCCAGTTTAATATACTAGTTGGTGGAAAGGGTTAAAAGTTCCCTTTTAACCATCGTCGATAGTTTAAAGAAATGAACTCAATTTTTTTTCTCTACATAAGAGTAGCAAACGGGCATGCAGTTCACCTGGTGTTAAGTTATCACTGCAGCGCATGACAACTGTAACCAACTTCGAATTGGACTATTGCCCATTTCGAGATCGGTTACAGCTGCGTCGCTACTCCTGAGGACTAAGTTGGTCGCCTCATTTATTTAAAGCGTGCCGGCAGCCATACCCTTCAAACTGAAACACAACTCGCAAAAGTTGCTTGGCAGCAGAAATAGGTGTGGCGGTGGTACCGCCCCGGTCGAACCTGGAAAGGTTCTACCACCTTTTTGATCTTTTTCTAATTACTGCATCGTGGTTAGAAGCGATGGTAGAGTACTGAGGGAACTAGCTGCGATCCATGTGGTATACGTTTTTGTCTTATTGGAGTATAATTTAATGATCCAGGTTGTTGGTAGGAGAAAGGAACGCACATCGATCTTAAAATAAATTAAGCTGGAGCAATCTCATGGCAAAATAGAGTTCTTGGCGTTATTATTCTCTGTTGTGGCTTATAATTTTGACTAATGAACGCGAAGACTGTGATTTTGAAAAAAAAAGGATTTTTTAAATGCAGTATTCGAAACTGGGAAGACGTAGTGATTTGGAAAACTTTATCCCCCCCACGCAATTCAAAACTCTTGTTAAATCACCAAATACAAGTTAAAAATACTCGCTTAATCGCTTTACACTAACTCGGAGGTAGATGTCGCAGTTGTTTTTATTTTATAAATTAGTTGAAAGTAAATTTTGAGACAAAAGTAACTATTTTTTGCATTTTTTAAATTTTATGGCTTTTTTTGATTTTTTACATTTTTTCATTTTTTTGTATTTTTTACTTTTAACTTAACACGTAGTTTACAAAAATATATATTTCACCTAACTTAATAGAACCCCAACAGGATTATAGATTTACTTATGTCTAATATGAAAAAGCAAACAGAAAAATAAAACAATTTCTTCTTAGCGAATCAATGGCCTAAATATATTTAAAAGGAAACGGAGGTGGAGATTATAGAGAGCGAAAGGAAAAATGGAGTCAAATATGCAAACAAAAAAGAGAGAAATGAAGTAAAATTTGCAAAATCAATAAAACTCTACTAGTAAGTTGGGTACTCCATCCATTTATCGTAATAGTATCAGCTAATACTGATGAAAAACAAAATAGCGTTGGTAGTCCCGCAATCAATGTATCCGAATCTTCAGTATGGAAGCAGAAAACGGGCTGACTATCCCATATTAAAGGAAAACTGCCACCTAAATCTCAAATTTGAACTACGGATTCCTATTTGAAGTCAGTTTTTTTATTGTTATAAGAGTAGCAAAAGGGCATGCAATTCACCTGGTGTTAAGTGATCGTTACAGCTCATGACAACTGTAACCGACCTCAAATTAGGCTATTGTCCATTTAGAAATCGGTCACAGCTGTGTTGCTACTCCTGAGGACTAAGTTAGTCGCCTCATTTTTCCAAAGCTAGCCGGCACCCACACCCTTCAAACTGACATTTACAGCAGAAATAGGCGTGGTGGTGGTACTGACCCGGTCGAACCGGGATAGGTTCTACCACCACTAAATGTATGTATTGCATTAATTTGTTTGCATTTGCGGGTCGAAATCTACCAAGATTTATCATCAGGAGTTATGTTAGTACATTATACGTTTTACTTCAGTTTAACCTGATTCAACTACGATAGATGCTGTCCGCTTACTTACTTTTTCTACTGTTTTTTCTTCGTCTTCAGTCGTCAATCATAATCTAGATTTACTATTATACTTATCACTATACTTGCGAAATGACATTGCCCATGTGTTACTTCTAACTGCTAATAAATATTCAACCATCCTTAAACTTAACATTATAAAAATAGAGCTATAACGATTCTGCTGCGATCCTTAAAATGTGGAATAGCTTGCTTGATCTATTGTAGTAGTATGCGCCTTCATCGGAATAGGCAAAGTATTGATGGACATTTACAGTACGGTCCATTGCAATCTACTTGCTGACAGGTTTTATGGTGGGTGGCCTTGCACCCTAAGTGACATTGTCGATGTTCGCTCTTATGACAATGGGTGCAGACTGTCTGCACCGCACTGTAATTGTCCGAGGGCGGGAGATGGTGTCTATAGGAGATTTTTATGTAGTAGATCTAGCATAGCATAAAAACTTAACACTTAACAATAGTTTTCACTTCTTAGTTATGGCGGCAACGTCGAGAGGGCTGGTGAAAATCCATCGAACATACATTTTAACCAAATTAAGATCTCTTTGTTCAAGTAGAAATTGGGCTATGTCGAAATCAATTTAAAATTTTACAAAAATAGCAGAAAGGGAGTCAAGGGAGTCTAGGTAATTTAAGGATGGCTAAGTAATGGTTATTAAAGAAAAGAAGACGTTGAAACATTTTGAATTAGTTGCTATCCTCGTATAAGTAGTAAATATATATATTTACACGGGAGGTGGTTGTTAAGCAAGGGAAGACTTTGAGTATTTCGCATAAACCTAATATTTTATACAACTTAGAAAAAGGGAATCAAAAAGACAGAAGAATAACAATGAAGGGAAGACGTAGAAATTTCGTTTTAATAGTAGTAGCCGAAAGAAATAAGAGGTAGTATTGGTGATTTAGGAAGACGTTAAACTAGTTTACCTCTATGTTAAGTTCCATAAGATTACAGAAAATTACAGCCAACAAAGGATGAGGTAATAATGAAGGGAAGACGTCAGAATATTTCACAACCATTTTAAATTTTAGATGAGAATTAAAAAGAAAGAGGGATTGTAAAGAGGAAAAGATATCAACTTCATATTTATTTCTTTTCTAACAGTATTAGCCCAAAATAACAGAAGAGGAGGTAGTAAGTTAGGAGGGTAAGGGAAGACATTAAATAATCTGCCTTAATTTTAAATTTCAGTCAAGTAGGGTAAAGGAAGACAATAATGAAAAGAAGAAGTTAGACTATTAGGAGTCACTTTTACTACTAGCAAAAATAAATTCATGGAAAGGGCATTAAAAAAAGGGAAGACTTGGACTATTTTATTTGAAGTTTGAAACGAATAAGACTAGCGGAAAGGAAATTATGAATAGAAGGTAATAAAGAAGGGACGACCTTAGACAGTTTCGCATCAATTTCACCAACCCTCAGTTAAACCTAACTTAATCTAATTTTAAATCATTTTGAAATATTACATTGTTGAAAGGTTGAGTCAAAAAATAATGAAAACGTTTTGAGGTTTGCAGGTCACCTGATATTGATTACGGCCAGTAAACATAACTGAACATCATGAATAACAAGTCGTGCACATGAGAACTGGCTATCACATCCTCCCATAAGATACGAATGTGAGAAGAGGTGACGGTGGTACTACCCCAGACGAACCCGTACACTAGGTTCTACCACCTTCATTTAATGTAAATGATTCTTGGATAAAGATGATATGAGATTGAAGCTGGGATGAAATAAAATAAAGTGGAAACGCGCCTTAGAAGATTGTTCAGTAGAGTACTGAAACACGAACAAGTTACTCTATACAAGAAAGCAGAACATTTACTACTAAACTTATTATTATTAAGAATGATTAATATTACTTATTTCATATCATTGCGTTTCAAATTATTGCGTACACGTTAATACATCATATTTTAATGAATTCAGGTATACTCGTATAGAGTTTGCAATTTGTCCGCAACTGTCAATAATCAATGTTAATCGGAAGCTGTCATAGATATTCTAGTACGAGAAGTAGACCGCCTAAATTGTAAAATTGAAAGGTATCTGCTAAATAATGCGAAGACAAAAAGCTACATTAGTGAAATTAATAACAATCAAACAATAGGATTTATTTAGATTTGAATTAAGCATCACGAGGAAAATTGTGCGAAATTTAGGGTAGAAATTAAAGATTTAGATTAAAAATTTGGAACACCTAGAAGAGTCGTAATGTGCATCTTTGAGGTGGTTATTAAGATTATTCTCAAGAGAGACAGCAAATTAGATTAGAGTAATGACATTATCGTAATTCTCACTGAAACCAGAAAATCTCAAGTAGTGCGACACAATAGCCTCCGGGTGTCATCGACTAGTTTACCATCCCCATCCACCCAGCAGCTCCTAAAACAGGGTATTATAGCTTCAGGGGCTGCCGTTACCAAGCACTCCCCTGACTTAGAGAAGGGGGTCGTGCCACGCGAACCCGCAAATATTTAAACCATATCTGTATACATAACTCTCAAAGAATACCGGCCTATGGAAATCAGAGGTTGCGAGATGTTTCATATGAAAGGTGCAAAGACGACACATACGGGTTGGCTTGATAGTAAAAAAATTTCACTTTTCTCTTTCTACCCCTCGACACCTCAATTGGGTATTCCATAATACACAAAACTTTTTGTAGGTGTTCCGTATTTGACATTTATATGGTTTTTATCTATCTCAATTTTTTTATTTTAAAGAAGCTGCTACGGAAGTACAGTTACAGAATTATGAAAATTTTGAAAGTGCGAGTAAATATGTTCAGCCAGCTATCCTTATAACAGTCAATTACAAACGTGCAGTAATTGCAATTACAAACATCGGGAAGACTGGAGATTTGCTGTTCTTCACGGTTGAATCCTAAATTGATATTAGTCACATTTACAATTAGTCGGAAGACTGGAGATTCTTTTTTGTTACTGACATTGCATTTAATATACAGCTAAGAGCACATTGTGATTCTTAATTATCTATAATTAAGTTAATCTACGTAAGAATTTCAGCATTTTACAGAGGTAATTATTTCGTTGGGTTTGATTACGACTATATTAATAAGGCCCTTATTAACAGAGCGAGATTGAAAGTTATCGATACCTGTAATTGCCTACCTAGAAACAGTTTAAAATGAAAAAACCGAATTAAATCAACAACTTGGAGTCTGCCTGATCTAACGCGATGACTGTCGCTTTTGGACTTGGTATGGGCATCTGCCCATAATACCTAGCGACTCTTGAAAATGAAGTCGGAAATGATACGAGTCAGTTAAAAGCCGATTTCAAGATTCCACACTCTCCTATCTTTTTAGGTACATTAAGTGCATCCAGAGGTTGTTAAGTTCACGTATAGTAACTTATTAAGTTGCTTACGCGGTCTTATTTCAGCAGATTAGTCTGAGTGCTGGTAGTTAGGCTCAGGGGTTGCCGAAATAATGGCCAGCCCTCCCTCTGGAGAGGGGGTAGCATCCCGCTCAGTACGCAGGATTAAGATGGTCTGATCCGAATACACTAATACTCTAAAAGTCGGGAGAGCACATGTTCAGTTCTATGATTCATAAAAGAATACGATGCTGTATGGTTTAGTATCTCATGACATCAATTGTTCTAAATTGTACTAAGCCTGTCAGAGGAAACACTAAGATTCATTATGAAGCAAGAACTGAAAATGGGACTGATTTTTATTTGAATTCATGAAGCTACTATATGAGTATTCAAATACGGAAGAATCGTTCCAAATGTAGGAAGACGGTAGATTTGCTGTTCCACGTTATTTATACGTTACATTAAACTAAGTTCTAGAATTCGCTATAACAGAGCTTGTGTTAAGTGCACAGTGTGAATTGTTTTGTTTTTCAAGGTAAACGTACGTCGCAATCGGCTCTGATTTGTATAAATGCCAAATTTAGAACCTAAACTACGGCAATAACAAGAACAAAATTTAACCTTAACTCGATGTCCTGCCGATATTATTTAACTTAATTAGATTAGTTGTCAATTATAGTTACATTGCTTAAAACTAAATATAGCTTTCTCCGTTTAGAAAATTTACCTTTCAACTAATATCGCGTGCAGATCCATTTATTTTACGTTTACTCCCATTTGTGAATGGAAATAGCTGATTGATGTTTAATGAAATTGAAACTACCTATAAGCGAAGGCCGATTATAAAGATCGATAAATATTTAGGGACATCCTAATTCATTGGAAACTAAATAAAACCATGTTTATTTTAGAGTTCGTAGGCATTAAATCTAAACCTTAAACTATTATTTTTGGTATTTTTTGTAATTTTTATTTTTTTTTGTAATTTTATATTTTTAGTTTTTTTTTTCATTTTTTGTATTTTTATTTTTTTTGTATTTTTTTTATTTTTATTTTTTTGTATATTTTTAATTTTTTTTATTTTTTTTGTATTTTATTATTTTTTATTTTTTTGTATATTTTTAATTTTTTAATTTTTTTGTATTTTTATTTTTTATTTTTTTTGCATACTTTTTATTTTTTAAATAGGCGTGCTTATTTTAATCTTACATTATAAATAATAACCCTTGTGCTTACTTCCTTTCATATACCTACGCGTAGTATGTCCATTTTTTTGTAACAAAAAGAAAGACCAGTGTATTTTATACGAAAGACATGTGGGATTTTAGAATATAGTAATTTCTTCGTAACATGATTGTTTAGTTTGATTTCAAATTACGCCATGATTATAACTTTATCATCCGATTTCGTCTCAGAGTTACATTTTTTAACCATTCTTCTATATATACGACTGATTTTCAAGATTGAGTTTTAAACTGGAACAAAAACTGCAAAATATGACTAAACATTTTGCAAAAAAAAAAAACACTTATGCTTTGCCTTACTAATTTTTTTGTATCTGGGGTTAATAAGTCAAAGCATAAGACCAATGGCCCCTCCCCGCCATTGGTGGTGGGTTACAGCCAGAGAGGCGGCATCGCGCTACTTGCGAAATAATACGACAAATTAATATGTCAACCGATGCCACCTCTCAGGAATTGGGTGGCAATCCTTTTGATCTTAAATATTAACCCTCCCCGTAATTAGTAGCAGTTAGAGTATAATTTATGGAACCACATAAAGAGAGTAATGTATTATTCAAACATTTTGACTACAAGTTTACAATTATTGTTTGTATGTTCTTTTATAAGGATACTTTTACTGATGAGCTAATTATAGGTTCTAGACATAGATTTTATTGATAACGCCAAATATTAATTTCACCTGCCTCACTATCTAGCAAAGTGTCGGGTGACTACCATTGATTCAACACTTAAGCTATAGTATTTACGAAGTATCGCGTATTGTACATATTTAACGATCGTTAGTTGCGTGGTATGTTTAGTTGTTTTTATTGATTGCTTAATCAATTTTAATAGTACAAGTTCATATTATGGCACTGACATGTTAACTCAGTAAGCATTTCTTTTAACATATTGTAAGCTTGATTTTAGATGCGTCACATAATGAAAAGTTTTTACACGTCGTGTTCATTAAAATCTACATTAAGTAATACACTTATCTTAACATTCGAAAAATAGACATTGTATACGATTTATTTGTAAATTAAATTTACTAGAAGTAAAAAAGTTGACCATATATGTTTACGAAGCAAAAGTATGAAAATTTTACTTCTACACTTTTCGAAAATATATTTTTTTTGCCAAAAAATAATTTTGCGTATCATTTTATAAGATCTTCCGTGCGCGTAATGGTTTTAGAGCATTCTCACGTTTTTTAAAACCTTAATCTTGAATATCGCGGAGCCATGAATGAAGCGAAACGACTATGAACTGGTTTCATTAATGTATTTCGGATTAATTTCCTTTGGTTGATTGGTTGGAAGGATGTTTATGTAAGTACGCCTTATATCTGAACATATGTAATTATAATAATGAAACGAAAAGACCCAGATATTATTTTCCTTACACGAGTATGTGATTCGAACAAGTAATATGAAGTTATTATATTTTAAATAACTCATAAGATTAGTAAGGGAAATAATGCAGATTATTGTTATGATTATTATTTATTAAAGAATGTTGATTGAAACTTTTAAATTTTGTATGTCCAGCTAAAATGTCTTATTAGTAGAATACATTTTCACGTTTTCATAATATATGTTTTGTTTTATATTCAAATGGCCAACATTAAAACTTATGTTTACAATTTTGTGAATTAGTAAAATTAATATAAAAGTTTATTGAATTAAATATTTTAATGGGTTTGTTTAATATAACAAATTATTTTTATATAAAAACCTATTTATTGATGAAACTGTAATCATTGTATTACGGGCATGGTTATGTTTCACCTCAAACTACTTTTCACACGGAATGTTTATACTTTTATGTTATTTTTAAGGCTTTTACGTTAGATGAATAAGTGTTGAAGTTAGTTTGTGCATATACAATTAATTTGTGTAGTATTTCCAGCAATATTACATTTTATTTTGAATAAAAGTCGATAGATTAAAAGCTAATTGATAACTTCAAACCAAATGTTTAGTTTAACGGTTACTTTTAGGTACAACGTTAGTTCCAAAATAATAGATTCCTACACAGACTATCTACACTAATTAACTCGAATATTTTACTTTAAAGAAGTAACCTAAATAAAACCACTAAGTTCCACAGTAACAAGGGATATGTAACCCTTGTCACTTAAAAAAAATCTTTCATTGTCATGGGTATTTCAACTGCATTACACCAATACGTTAACGCCTATATACATACGAAGCACTACAATTGTGTAATCGTTCGGTGTAATGTACTATATTTACAGTTATCTTATCTGCCTTAAGCTACGCAGTCATTAACTTTAACATATGATTAGTTACTAGTAACTACCGATAGAACGTCAAGATAATTGTGTTATTTTCTCATACCAAGTGTAGATTAATTTAATGCTATTCTATGAAATGAAACAGTGCAAGTTCATCGTATTAAAGGATGCATTATTGATGGTAGACAAAAATCTTAGAACTTTGTATATTCAACAATGAAAAAGAAAATACGCTCATGCTCTGTCTTATTACTTTTGTGATTTTTTTTCTGTGACAAAGTTAATAATGCAGAGCATAAGACCAGTGGCACCACCCCGCTCACTGGTGG
>DWHE01000010.1:0-20089 GCA_018247495.1 Satarupa nymphalis | reverse complement strand
GGTGCCACAGAAGAAAGATATCTGCAAGAAACACATTTTACATGATGAAAATTTAGCCTCATATATCATTATATATATTCTTTCAACTAACATAATGGACACTAGTAAGGGCCTACCGTGTGTAAATCACGGCGAAACAAAATAAGAGCTAGAAATCCAGCGCCAATGCCAAATGGTGTCAAACTTATGAAGGCAAAAAACTTTCCCAACATGTCACCTGGAAAAATGTTATACTTTAGTATTGTTTTGAATTTTATAAAATTTATTAATGATGTAAAATTCTCCAAATACCACCGAACCTTTCGGATATTCAATTAAAGTGAGAGCTAAAGGTTGCCACTCGATATCAACATTGTTATTAAACACTTCTTGTAGTTTGTCTTCCATTTCATTAATGTTTAAAATATTTGAAACTATACGTTCAGTTTAAGTGTCTATGCAGTTCATTAAAAAACAGTTGTTTAATTGTTAAGAAAATTGTTTGAATGAAAACTCAACAAAAAATGATCCAGCCGAAAATGCCTCGAAAGAATATCATGCCATAGATGCCATACAGTTTTTGTGGGCGCACGTCACTGCAGGCATTGACAACTGACAAATTCAAATCTTTCATTTCACTTTTATTAATTATTTTAAGCTCTTGACTTCATTAATTTTTTCAGCCCCATTAAATCTTAACTCAATGTTCATTTTTAAACATCAGATTCTTAACAATATGACGAACATTTACTTTCTGTTAAAATTTACATTGTAATTTAGTCTTACTTTATTAAACTCTTTTTATTGCCTATTTTCTTCATAAGTGAAAAACATAAATATTTTGGGATTATTTGTTATAAATTTTATAAAACTTGCTTTCAGATCACCTGATGGTAAGTCGTCACTGTCATTTATAAACATTTGCCAGATCAGAGGATTCGCAAGTGAATTGCGAAACATAAGAGGTCTTTGATTGTTATATACATATGTATAAAATATTTGTACCTTTTACTGTCTTTTTTGAAGTTATACTTCTTTAGGCGCGTTATGAAAAAATGATGAGAGTGAAATTTTAAAATGCGCGCGCATCACTGTCACAAAAGTAACACTTTTGAAGCTGCCCGCTACCGCCATCTAGTGAAGCATTGAGATACTAACTATTGAGATAGCTAACATCTAATTGCTACAGAGCTAGTACCACAAAAATACACGAGATGGCGGTATTGAGAAGTTTACTTTAGGCGGGTTATGAAAAAATAATGAGTGAAATTTTAAGATGCGCGGGCATCACTGTAACACAAAAGTAACACCTTTTGTCGCTGCCCGCTAAACCACTTATTTAATAATGCCAAAGAAGTATAACTTCTCACGCGCGTACATAAGTACACGCACCCATTTTTTTTCTTCATTCATTATTTTTTGCTGTCAATAAAAATGTCATGTAAATAATATATAGCGAAACCTGCTGTAATTTTTTTTATTACGAAGTACTAAATATTCTTTCAGAAATAATATTAATTGTTTACTACATACCGAAAATATAATTTTGCGCAAATATTGTCTTAGCATTTATCAATTTTTTTTAATGTTTCCTATATTTAAAAAAATTGGCAAAAAAATTAGGCAATTTAAGACGTTCCAAAAAAAACCCCTTGTCTTTGAGTGCTTTTCTAACACATTTCATTCGTTCCTTGTACTCTATAATCTATATTCTATGGTTTTACATTGGGGTTTCGTTCATTTCTTTCTTTTGTAGAAAGGTCTGTAATTCGTCGTCAAAATAAAGGGTGGAACTTAAAACAAGAAACGTTTAAAACCCAAAAATGGCAGAGCCTGAAGTTGCGGATTTGGATCTAACAATCGATGACTTAGTTCCGAAAAGTCCAGAAAGGTAAAACAATGAATAAGTACTGAATTTGTACAAATGTTAAAATTATTGCATATTTCAAGTATCAATAATCAAACAATATCATAACTTCGTCATCGTATTAATCTATTAATCATTTATACGCAGTAATCAATGGTTTTTAGTGGATAGATCTCTTGTACCTTGACATTTGACCTACTTCGGGTACAACTACCTTTTTTTTGTTGTGAAAAGAACCGACCTACACTACGCCCACCTACTTACATTAGTAGATACGAATTAAAAGCATATTGCATCAATTTGCTTAACGGGTGAAAAGTATATTATATCAAATATAATAAGCAATAAATATGTATTCAAGGTTATGGATAATTTAAAATACAAAAAACGTATTTTTAAATTGTATTGTTCATGTTTACCATAAAAATGGCAGCCTGAAGTATGAATCCTGAAAATATATTAATTACATAACATTAGGTTAATATAATTAATATGCTTCAATACATTCACACAGTTTTGATGTAAATACTCTCTATTTATTGATAGTACGTATATGCCATTCACAAAGTAAAAGATTGCTACAGTGCTTAATAATGGTAATGAAAAATTATTAATTTAATAAATTATATTCTTATATTTTATGTAATCACAGCTTTGAACATATTTTTACACCCACTCACAATAATTTTCTTTGTATATTATATTTTATATAAAACACTTCATTCAGTAAGCAGATAAGTGAACAACACTACTAATTTGTATCTTAGAACATTATCTATTTGAATTTCTTTATACCAATCACATGCAATATTTATGTAAATTGTGGGTGACACCACCACCACACCTATTTCTGCTGCCAAACAATTTTTGCGAGTTGTATTTCAGTTTGAGGGTGTGGGTCCCGGCCTGCTTTAGATAAATGAGGCAACCAATCTAGTCCTCTGGAGTAGTAATGCAGCTGTGACTGATTTTGACATAGACAATAATCCAATTCGAAGTTGGTTACAGTTGTCATGTGCTGCAGTAATCACTTATCAGCAGGTGAACTGCATGCCCGTTTCCTACTCTTATATCAATAAAAAAACATTTGTTTTTAGTAAAAATCCATTTTTTTTTAATAATTACTAAGTAGATCACAAAAGCAATTAATGTGCAGTAGTGTTATTTAAATTACAATGTGTTTGAAGGGCACTCAAATAAATTTCAAAAGTCAGTTTGTTACAGTTATGTCTATTTAAAATGAACTTTTTATTAATATTTTATGCTGTTGGATTAGCTAAAAGATGTTAAATTGGTTTTATTAGATGGGTATTACTTCAGCATACAGACATATGTTTACATCTGAAAACTGAACCAATGGTTGTTTAATTATAGGTTGGATTGGTTGAATTATAGGATGGTTGTTCAATTATAGGATGCATTTCTTCCTATTGCACTAAACTAAAAGCTTTTCATTTCAAGTACAAAACAGAAAATAGCTAAAATAAACTTTTTTGTCACACCCAATCTACCATTTTGAAAGAATCCACAGAAAATGAATGAATCCTAATTGAAAAAGAAATGTTAAATATCTACTTAACATTTGATTTTAGATTAGCGGAAGAAAAGAAAGAGAGTGGCAACCAGTTATACAAATTTAAAAATTACAAGGGTGCCCTGGCTATGTATGAGGAAGCCATAAAGTTGTGCCCAGAAAATGCAGCTTATTATGGAAACAGGTCTGCTTGCTACATGATGCTGGGCTTGTATAAAAAGGCATTGGAAGATGCTCAAAAGTCTGTTGCTATTGATTCAACATTTACCAAGGGTTACATCAGAATAGCAAAATGTTGTATAGCTCTGGGTAAGAATATAGTTTTCTTACAATTTTGTTGGTGTTAATCATATTCACTGACCTGCTATATAATGGTCCATACTAATAAGTTTCAAGGATAACTTTAATCTTTTGCAGTTAAATGTATTCATTGACCTTATAAAACTTGTAGTAATACTGTTCAAGAACAGATTATTTGTAAAAAAAATTGTAACCAATGTTTTGAATTTTACAGTGGTGAAGTACATACTTGAGATTTTGTGTACTTAAATTTCTTAATAATATATATGAACATAAAGACATTTCATATAGTAAACCTTTGTCTTTTAATTTTTATCCAATTCCAAATCTTGCATGCATGTAATAAGTTATTTCCTAGCTACTAATTTTTTATTAGTTGACAAATCATGTTTTATGTTCAGTAATATAGTATTTATAAGCCATGATAATTACTATTATAGGTGATCTTTCTGGCGGAGAACAGGCAGTGCGACGTGCAAGTGAACTTGGCGGAGCTGATTGTGCAACGAGTGAGCGTCGCGCTCTCGAATCGCTGCGGAGACTTCATGAAGACGCCCAAAAAGCTATGGATAGTGAAGACTACCGCAGAGTTGTTTTCTGCATGGACCGCTGCCTTGACTATAGCCCCTGCAGTTCCAAGTTAATAATAAGACACATAATATGGTATACAAAAGCTGTATGTATGTATTTGTAATTTGATAATTTTATTTTGCTTCAGAGCGAAACTTACTAAAGCTGAATATCTGGCGATGCTTGGGCGATGTCAGGAAGCTCAAGAAATTGCTAATGATTGTTTGAGATTCAATGACTTTGATACTGAAGCTATATATGTGAGAGGACTATGCCTATATTATGAGGTGAGATTCTTATTTTAAATTATGTTATCAGAATTCCATGGTATTTCAAATTTCGAAATAACTTGAATTCTTGCCTTTTAGGATAAAGATGAACATGCATCAAAACATTTTCAACAAGTTTTGCGCTTAGCTCCAGACCATAAAAGAGCAATGGAGGCGTACAAAAAAGCAAAGTTACTTAAACAGAAAAAGGAAGAAGGTGATATATTTGAGCAGCTTATATGTAATACAGCCCAGGCCATATGCACTCCACATTAATTGTCTTCTTTTATTTTTAAAGGTAATGAAGCTTTCAAAATGGGTAGATGGCAGCAAGCTCTGACCCTGTACAATGATGCTTTGACTATTGATAAAAATAACAAAACAGTAAATGCTAAACTGTATTTCAACAAAGCCACTGTCTGTTCCAAACTGAACCAAACTAAGGATGCAGTAGACGCATGTACTGCAGCTCTTGAATTGGACGAGAACTACATTAAAGCACTCCTTCGACGTGCCAAATGTTATACCGAACTTGGGGAATATGAAGAGGCTGTGAAGGACTATGAAAAGTTATATAAAATTGATAAGAGCAGAGAAAACAAACGTCTACTCCATGAGGCTAAAATAGCTCTTAAGAAATTCAAACGCAAAGATTATTACAAAATTCTTGGAATCGATAAATCTGCATCTGAGGATGACATTAAAAAAGCATACAGGTAAGTTTATCATCTAGGCTACAAGGGGTAAAGGGTACATGTCTCAATGTGCGGTTGCATTAATTAATTAAAACGATTACTATACTCAACTCCCTACCATGATCTAGAATTCCTAGGTCTGCAGCCCTGGCAATATTTGTGACAGATATATGTATTTGTTCTGTGGTACTGGGTGTTTATGTGTTGTCACATCATAATGCTGAGATGCATGCATATGAAGAATATTTTAAAAAGTATTGCTTATATAAAATTTGGTAAATAAAGTTTTTTTTTTAATTGTTACTTACATATACTTAATGCTTTGAATGAGACTAAAGTAATTCATACAAATACATTAAACTACAATATTATATTTAGTAATTCGATTTAAGAAGTCTTTTAGTTAGTTTGTACTGGGTAATGTCACATTCATTAATATATATTTAATAAAATTGTTGAAAAGCTGAACTCCTAAAAACAAGTACTTTTTCTATAATTTGTTCTAATTTTCATTCATTTAATATTATACTTATTAATTTTGCAAATGTCATTTTACTATAAAGTTTATATAACTGCATGGTTTGTGTAGAATACAGTGAGACATTTTAAGTGTTGCTCTTACTAATGGCAAACTTTTGTAATATCCATAATGGGACAATTCCAAGTCCATTTAATAACTATCTATATCCCACTTTTTTATTGGAACATATTAAATCAATAATTATAGTAGCCGTGATTATCTAAAATAGATATTCGCCTTAATATTCAAGTTACCTATAAGCGGTACCCATAGGCGGTACTTGTTCTTGCGGTATGCTGTCATGTGGTATTTGTTATTTTCTTTATAGTTTCGCCGTTTATTGTCGCTGCTATAGTATCAAAACATATGTAATAATAACATATAATTTTATCATTGTGGTATTCATATTCATTGACATGTAAACCAAATTCGCCATTAAGCATGAACGAATCTTTCTACTCTGTAAATTCACTTGATGTCATATGATTGTGCTTTTATGTAAAAATGAATATTCGGGTTTATAAACCAAGCACTTGGATTAGTTAAAAAACTTGTATGTACAATAATTATTAATACTTAAACTTCCTACGCAAGAATTCAAGGTCGTTTTATAAATAGTACTTATCATATGTAGTAAAAGTTGTTGACATAATATTTAGTTCAAGGACATTGTACCATTTTAAGATATAATATAACAGCCAGTTACAACAAATAATTACCGAAAAGTACTAACACAATATTACATACTTTTTTCCTATACAAAAAAATGTCAACAGAAAAGCAACAAAAATATTTGTTTGTTTTGTTGATTGTAAACAAGTATGTAGTTCATTCGATATTAAGTGAGCACTGCAGTCCAAGAACACAACTATTCAGTTAACTTCCCTACAGAATTGTGGTCATATCACATGTACTGAATTTATTTATAGAAAGCGAGCGCTGGTACACCACCCGGACAGGCACGCGGGCGCTCCGGACACGGAGCGGCGGGAGCAGGAGCGCCGCTTCAAGGAGGTCGGCGAGGCGTACGGTGTGCTCAGCGACCCCAAGAAGCGTGCGCGCTACGACCACGGGCAGGACCTCGACGACGAGGGTTCCGGGATGAATGGTTAGTGTCACAGACTTAGCCTTTAATAATCCTTTCGGTGTTCCAGTGGGTTCCACCAGGGAAATTATACTCCCCAAATATATGTGAAGCTACTTGTGCGAGTTGTAGTTTCAATGATAGCACACCATACATCTATAACTGTTTTGGAACAAGAAAACGGTAAATATTAAGGTTTGGTGAGGTACGGTTTGCAGTCGCCACCCTACAGTAGATGAATTGCTTGAACATATTTACCTTTTTCTCCGCTCATTAACATCGATTGCGGCGTTGAGTGTGAAATAAATACCGAGATTTCTTTTTATTCTTTTAGAAAATAATATGTAATGAACAACATGTCTGGCCGGTCAGTTTTATCTGGCGACGATGTATTTTTTCAATATTTCGTACGAAACTAATATCACGCGAAGTTTAATAGATCACTAATATAAAACAATTCTTTACAGATATCGACCCAAATGTCGTATTCCAGACATTCTTCAATCGTGGGGGACAAAGCTTTAATTTCCACAGCGGAGGCTGTGGATACTCTGAATCCGCTTTCAATTTCCCATTCGGATAAGAGTTGGCAATTATTGTAAAAATGTAGACGACATTATAAATTCCAAATGTCTGAATATTTCATTCCATATAGGGCGAATTAACCTTGCTAATAAATTTAGAACCCCAGCCAAATTTTTTGCTATCTTATCATCAAAGTAATAAAATAGAAAAATGCCAAATAACCAAAAATATACACTACCAAATAATAAGTACAATTTCTTAATAAATACTTTCAAATCATTTTTGCCAGTTTTCTTGTTAGTTACAAATAACAGAAAAAATAAATAATAGATTGTCATGTGGTATATATGTGTGAACAGAACTAACACTTAGATGTATTGCCCAATTGATTGAAGTTGACTGATTTATAGTTAAATTTCCTTTACGTTAAAAAAATTTGATGTGATTTATAAAATTTAATCACTATTAAATTATTTTTGATTCAGAAGTCTCTCTTTTAGAATCAATAGTTTCAAGCAATAGGTATTTTGAGGCTGAGAGAGATAGAAAAAATTAATTATTTATTTACTATTTAATCGAATTAGTACAATTAAGTTTGCGACATTAAAGATTTTTTTAAAAATGGTAAGACATTTTATCACTATTTAATTGTCCAATTTTGTAATTGTTTTAAGCGCATGTAACTAGTCAGTCTACCTCTCTCGGCCTTAATTTCCTTTTTGTATAAATTTAAACACAATTCCATGTTATGTAACAAATTAGTCAGTTTTAACATAAAAATAAACCTGTTCTAGTGCTATCGAAATGAAAACATGTCTTTCCCGTGTAACATTGCATAATATATTTGCATAAAAATATAATATTACAATAAATCAGGATATTTCGTGATCATTTTTCAACTTCAATATAAGTATGTACGATGTTTCCCCTTCGTTGTTTTTTTTTTTTTCAATTATACCCAATGTATACATAGATTTCGCATTATTCGATATTCTACGCATATCATACCATTATATTTCGTATTTAAATATAGCTTTCGGTGATTATTTATTTACAGTAAATCAATTTATTTTGCTTCGTTAATTTGTTTTCCCGCACCTTTATTTTTTTCAAATTTCATAGCCTTATCGCCAACATGTCTTTTATTAGAAGTTTTACTACTCACATTTTCAAATCTGTAAGAAGCTTGTGGGTGAGTAATTACACAAAAGATAACGCAAGATATTTTTTAAATAATTAAGTAATCCTTTGTAATCACCAGTGGGCGAAGGAAACTTAGAAACTATGACAATACTTAGGTAGTATCCTCATATTATGTTATAATAATTTGTCAAAGTATCGTATAAACTTATTGAAATACAACAGAAAATCCAGGAAACATGGTTGCATTTGTTAAATAGATACAAAATTGAGAGGATCGTCCTCACCAGTTTTATCACTTAATTGAAAGTGGAACCTACGTGATAACATGAAACGTTCGTTTGGTTGAACTGAACGTGGAGATGTCGGAACCTATCCAGTTTCGACCGGGTTCGTACCAACATTTCATCACATCGATTCCTGTAGTGAAGCAGCTCTCGCGAGTTGTTTCAGTTTGAAGAGTGTGGGTGCGGCTACGTTTTGGATAAATGAGGTGAGCAACGTCCTCGGGAGCGGCAACACTGATGTGAAAGATCATAAAATGGATAATGGTACAACTTGAGGTTGGTTACAGTTTCATGGGCTGCAGTAATCATTTACACCTGGTGAACTGCATGCCTGTTTTCTACTATATTCATAAACTAAATTACATATATAAATAAATAAAATAT
This sequence comes from Satarupa nymphalis, assembly GCA_018247495.1. Classification (NCBI taxonomy): domain Eukaryota; kingdom Metazoa; phylum Arthropoda; class Insecta; order Lepidoptera; family Hesperiidae; genus Satarupa; species Satarupa nymphalis. Next base: position 10,935 of record DWHE01000010.1, on the reverse strand, counting down.
ATATTTCCTTACTTTTTCATTTTGAACGGTTTCTTTTTTTCTGGCTTCAACGGCTGATGATTAGTTTTAAAAGACAAAACGTAACTTTTCACAATATCTACGTTAACCGCTGTGTTTTCGGGGTACATGCGTTTGTTCCATAATTCTCTTTCATCCAGCCACATTCTCTGATATTCATATGACAGCAACCATTGAATTCGTGAGGGGCCCTCCTGAATGTTTAAATTGAAGTTAAAGTCAGTCTTTTTAAACAGCTTATTGAAAGGAATTTTGAACTGTGAAACGCCATTTGACACCAATAAAATCTTACCATGAATTTCCATGATTGTGGATTGTATTTAGGAAAATCGGACGAGATGATGTTATGCACAGGTCGACATTGTGTAGATTTTTCCCATTTAATACCGGTCATTCTACCCATTTCAACATACGTGTATAAACAGTTTAAAATATAAAACTTACTAATTACATACAAAATATTATTTAAAAAAAATGAAATGACACTATTAACGTCAGAATTTGGAAATCGAATTTTTCAGTATATTTATGAACAAAAAAAGGAATAGTTTGGATCACAAAAATGTATTAAACTCGCTGATGCTTACGGTTTCTGCTCGAGTTACTTATTATCCTATCTTCGTAAACTCAATTGCACCCTCTTAAGACAAAATGTTTGAAATATTTTGTTAGAAATGATAGATATTTGAGCTATCGCAAATTCTTACATATTCCATAATGTATTGTTATAGAGATATTAGTTATAATTAAAAATGCAGATTTGAATTTAATTAGTTATTAAATAACTTAAAGAAAAATATTCCCTGCACTATGTACCTGGCACCATCTCTTGTACAAAATCCTTTGTTGTGTTGCCTGTATAAAAAGGTTATTATTTAATCATCAGGCATGCGTCATTTTTCACTAAGCTCATACACATGCTGTCTATTCAGCATAATCAACCAGATAAATTACATCAATATCATACTAGGATCGTTAAATGTTTCAACAAATTATTATCATACACCTAACTCACCAGCAGACGTTGGGACAAATTCAAATATATTTTTCATATATTTAAGCTTAATTAGAAAATACGTTTTTAAAATTCACTGAAAACCATAAAAATAGGAGACTACATAAAACAATAACTTTGACTACTACTAAATACATTTGAAAGATATCTATTATAAATTGATATTAATTACAGCCACACCAAAGTTAAGATTTCTAAATGTAGCAAACATTTGTGTCAAGTGTTCTTAAGTGGTTAGACTATGCTTAAGTACAAGGAAATGTCAGGTTTGTTACAATATAATTAAAACACCAATGATTTTTTTAAATTTTTTTATTTGATACTCAAAGCAAGATGTTTAAATTTTCTTACTTCTTGTACCTGAAACAAAAATACCATTTTATAACACATGATACTATAAATGCATGAATACTTACAAAAACAAGGAAAATAAAAAGTTAATGTAGCTTTATACAAGTCCATAAGATGCATAACAAAATCTTAAGGGTGGAGGTAAGCTACTAATATTCCCTCTGATTCTTTGCACTAGCCCTATGAAGAGTTAGTGACTGCCTAAGAGGGAGTATTTATTATCATATAGGCCAAACAATCTTTTATTAAAATTAATTATCCAAAGGACCTATGTTTTATTGTTATGAAATGGAAAAATAGTCTTCAAGTAAAAATTATCATATTGATGACATAGATTTTACATCCTTTTTGTCTGGAATTTATAAAATTGTCCACATATCACATATCAGAGTTTAAAGTATTTAAATCAATATAATTATTTATTATTTTTTAAGTGTTATGCTAATTTCCCATATTGCTGTTCGAAGCCACTAGTTACACTAGACCAAATTTAATTCAAACTGAAGACCTATTTCAATGTTTGTATGAAAATTTGCTATTGATGGAATTAATTTTATATGATGTAGTCATTGTGTTGATTTTAATAGTCTAGAACTCTAGACCAAACAGTTATAAGCAATTTCTCAAGAATTTGATAAAATGCAACTTAAAATTACATTTTTACTACTATAATTGCTATTAGAGTAACAAATTAGATTACAGTTAACCCAGTGGTATTAAGTGATTACTGCATCCCATGACAACTGGAAATAACTGTTGTTGTTTGTTAATTAACACAGCCATGTTGCTGCTTTTGAAAACTATATTGTACCCTTGCACTACTTTAAGTAACATAAGTTGTGCATGATGGCACTCAAATTCTTGGAACAAATTGCTTCAACTGTTGACAGCAGAGATATTATTTTAATAACTGTAGAACCCATATTAGGTTCGACCACTACAAGACATGTATTCAAATTTACTGGACTGCTTTAATAGAAAGATTTCTTTATCAAACTACATACATACACACACACACAAACACAGACATGCACAAACATGAATTATACATTAACACATTCATTCTCATAAACTACTAACTTATAATAAGTTCATTAGATGACAAATGAGTTCAAATGACAATCCTATTTTGGCCTTAAGTAAATTGTATTGTATATTCGCAAAAAATCTTGTAACGCTGTTGGATTACCTAATAAATAAATAATAAAAAGAGACTGCACGTTTTAAATTTCAGTGTAGAGGGGTATGAATACATAGTTATTGAGGTAGTCCAACATGTAGGAACAAGAGGGCATAAGCACCAAATTTGTTAAACACATACATTAAGGGTTACTCCTTTCCGGATGTCTAAAAGCAATAACAAGTATTACATTTATTTAATTGTCAGTAGCCTATAGGCATTCTTTTAATGGTCAGTACAGCCCATGACTTTCCAAATTTAAACACGACAGACATTGCAAGACCAGTTGCATATTTTGACAACTCCCAAATTCATAATTAAATTTATAAGGTTAACACTTTCATCGTGTAAACCAAAACATGAAAAACAAGTCCTGTATTTTAGTCCACTGGTAGTATAACTTAAGTACTTTGACTGGTCTTTGACTATTTTTTGCTGTGTGTCACAAACATTCATCTGTCATATTAATGTTTTGCCCGGCAGGGATTCGTGCTCAAACTCCTTAGTGGGCCAGGAAGGTTCACTAAGACGAGATAGGGAATTTTAGGCTGTACGCCTGTTTGCTACTCCACTAAACAAATTCAGAGTAGTGAAACAGAATTTAAAGTTTATGCCTACTAATATTTATTTTCACAAATTTAAGACCAAAAAGTATTCGCAACTATACTAGGTGAATTCTTAAATTTGTATTCACCACGAGTACTAACATAACTCATTTATTATTCATTTATCAATACTAGAGGTTATATCGGCGTATACACACGTGGAGTTGATACTACTACTGCATAAAAATAATGCATTGTGTTAAATTTATTTAGCATGGTGATTTACGATATTAGATACTAATTATTCTTTATTTTAAAATTGGTTTCGACTATATTGGATAGAAGATACAAAATCAAAGTAATCCAGTAGATATATGTTTTAGATAAACTTACCAATTATTTAGACCTCGCACGCATCTTCCTGCGTTTTCGCTTTAGCCTTCGCATACGCTTCTTACGCCACTGTAACAAAAATTAGAAACAATTCGATTTATCATTAGGCGACATGAGAAATCAAGATACGCCTTCTTTTGATATTTTCACACAAAATACCTTAGCTCTCATTTTCGTAAAACTAAAACTGTAGAGACTCTCTCAAAGTAAACACTTTATATGCAGAGATTAAAATAATATTCGACGATGAAGAATGCGCACTCTACCGAGCTCGGTCTTAAGAGGAAAGGAAATAGTGGTCTAGGGATTGCTACAAGTTCGGTCTCATCTACAAACGATAAATCGATTTTGAAATGGTGTTACCGATTTCAAATTGTCGATGGAATTTACCGGCGACGATTAAATCGAAGTGAAACAATTTAAATATTGACTAATAAAGTCTATGTGTAATATAAATGTAACTCATAACGAAACTTAATATGAACTTAATTATAGTCATTTGTAGTAAATCATATGAAAATTAATTGATATTACTTAAGCTTTTTTTAAATTATAGATTATCAAATAGTTCTTCTTTTTCTCAGGTTTTTATTTTTAGGTGATTTTAATGTTTTATGAAATAATAATAAAAAACAATTTTCCATATATAATAAAAACTACACAGATAGAAATATTGAAGTAGTGATTATTTGTAATATTTTGGCCACTTTTCATTTAAAAAAAAATATTTACTTAAACTTTTTTTAAAGTTACAATAAAAATTTAAAATTTCTGTGCAGCAATCTGTGAGTAAGCAGTATTGCAACATACCCGATACTCCTACAAATCATCATCCAATTGCATGAAAAGTACGACTAAACGACGAATAGATACGATTCAATTATTACAAATGGTCGTAAAGTCCCTTATAATCTTTAATTTTTGAGCGAAATTGTACCGGGTGTAGAACGTATACTGGTGTATTATTATTGCTATTGAATTTTTATTTGTGAGGTGAAGTATGTTGTCTAAAAATATACTCTCGAAATGTTTAATTATTATTCAATATTATTATTGGGACGACAGATTTATTACTTCTTCAACTATGAACATGCTTCAGACATAAAATACAAAGATACCAACACTTACTACTATTTCACTATCGATTAAGAGAAGTCGATATATTGGTGGTTAATAAAAATATTGAATCAAGGTAATTTTGTTTTTGACTGAAATAATTTAAACATGCGGTTCTATAATAAAGTATACTTTTACACTCAAATGTTGATAGAACCTATACAGGTTCAACCGAGTCAGTACTATATTTTTTATGTCAAGTAACTGTTTCCAATTGTTTCATTTTGATGGTAGTGTGGTTCTTAAAATTTTTTTTCGTCATAAAATGTACTGACATAACTTTCTCAGGAATAGTAACTATTAATAGACATGTGTATGTCGTTTTTCCTGGGATGTAATGATCACTAAGCACCTGACGAACTGGGTATCATCTCTTTGCTCCTCATATTTAAAAAGTCAAGTTTACAAGTAGGACAACATTATGGAGTTTCATGCTATTTTTGACAGTGACATGATTAAATTATTTTAGAAGTTCGCGCGCTAAATTTCTCGTCTGTAGCAGTATCAATAGTGTTCAATTGTGGAAGAAATATATAAACTTAGGCGGTTTGGGGCATTAATTCTAAATAAAGGTAAGTAATAATACTTGAGTAAATAGCTATTGATATTACTTATTATTGTATAAGGATATCTTTAGTACTACGGTTTCACTCAGAACTTTTGAAGTTATTTTCATACTAAACATCAAAGACAGTGTTACCAACATAACATATTTTTTTTATTAATGTCGAATGGACGTCTTGCTTGTCCGTATTTCGCGGTTTTTAAAGTATTGATTTCATGTTTCTGCTTAATTAAGTATATTTTTAATATATAGTCGTGCGTTTATACCGTAAAGTAGCGTCACCTCTGAATAAATGCACGGAATTTGTCAGCAAATTCTAATTATTTTGTGTATTCCATTTTGATGACGCTGGGAATGCTGTTGTGAAAATGGTTACTTCTAATAAACAGCCTGACAAGAAAATTGTGAAAATGGCTGAACAAAATGACAGTGCAGTGATTCCTCAAAGAACATTATTAGGAGAAGTCAACGAACATATAACATGTCCATTATGTAGAGGTTACTATATAGACGCTACAACTATCGTGGAATGTTTACATTCTTTTTGTAGAAGTTGTATTATCAAACATTTGCAAGTAAAGAGCTACTGTCCTGTTTGCGAAATGATGATAAATTCTGCCAAACCGAATATAAAGTTAGATAAAGCCTTGCAAGACATTGTCTACAAACTTGTACCAGGTCTATTTCAGAGAGAAATGGAACGTCGACAACAATTTTATGCATCAAGACCCGGTCCTGCAGCATCGGCGACGCCTGAGCAGAGAGGCGAAGATACTGAAAGAATTATTTTTAGCCCAGAAGATGTTATTTCCTTTTCACTTGAGTATGCTGATATGACTGATGCTGAGAGTATATCTAGTAAGTCATCTGACAGCAATGAAAGTCAGACTCAGCCCTCTGGGTCTAGAAGATATCTTCAGTGTCCTGCAATTGTAAACATTAGTCATCTTAAAAAGTTTCTTAGTATGAAATTTGATATTGATAGTAATCAGTTTGCTATAGATATATTGTACAAGAAAGTACCTCTACCAGACTACTACACATTATTGGACATCGCATACATATATAATTGGAAGAGAAATGAACCAATGAGATTTTTTTACCAAATTATTGATTATGTTGCCATCCGCAACAGGTTATTTGATATTAATCGAAAGGGTTCACATTTCCCTGATAGGAAATCGAGCCCTGCAACTACTGAAGATACTAATATTGGTAGTCCTGCACCAAATTTAAATGATCATGGCTCTGAGGCATCTTCTGGTACAGACAGTCCTATGCCTGATGATAAAAGTACTAACAAATCTGAAAAGACATCTGTAATTTTCAATGAAACAAATAAAGACATAGATGCTACACAAGAGATTTCTAATATTGATAATAATGTAAATCTTCATTCAAAAAAGAGTGATGATGAAGTAGAAAAATCACAGTTCTTAATTTCATTTCAATTAACAGCAAAGAATAGTACAACACAGTGTTCACCTAGTAAATCTAACAGTGATGATAATAAAACTTCAGGAATTGATAATACCTCAAAGTGTCAAACTAATTTATCTAAAGGTGATGATACATTAAAAAGAAAACAAATTGCTGCTGCAAGTACACCTGATATAAAAAAGTTAAAAATTGAGCTAGAGAACTCAAAGCCTATCCCTGTGCCTGACCCCCAATCTGATAATAATATTACAAAATCAACAGAAAAAGGGAATGACTTACCCGAAAAAACCAAAAATAGTGATTGCAATAAAAGTTCAAATATTCAACCATCACCATCATCATCAAGTGACATACCCTCGCCTATGCCAATACCAATAAAAGATGTGAAACAGCAATTGCCAACTGTGAAACAGCCATCTGAAAATCCTGTTCCTTTAAGAACAGGACCAGGAACAAACAATATTACATCACCAAAACGAAAATCTAATGAGGCTTCAACACAGTCTACATCAGTAGCTCCAAAGATAGTGTCACCAATCAAACTTCAAATTCCAAAACAGGAAGGACCACCATCAAATATTAAGCCTGCAGAACATAACAAACCTGTGGCAAAGAAGATGCCAGATCTAAGACCAAGTGTACCAGCACCTCAAACAACTCATAATAAAGGACAAATGGTTGGAAAATTAAGAATGGATTTTTTAGCAAATAATTGTGATCCAACAACAGATCGTAGTAAAATATTATCTCAAGTTAAATCATCTTTCTCTGCTCCTATTCCAGGGCAGTCCTCTGGTGATCCTCTAAAGTCATTGTTTGATTCTTGCAAAATAAATATTCCACCTTCATTATCAATTACTTTAACCGATCAAAAGACTGAACCAAGGAGTCCTTGTGATGCTGGTAATGTAGAAAAAAAGATTATGGTAAATAAGAATCTTTCTACAGCAAGTAGCGTGTCTACACATAAGGCACCAAGTCCTCCTGTTCATAATTACATTGAAATATTAAAATTGCCTGATACAGATCCTAAAAAAATCAAAACAGAAAATGAACTTAAATTTAATACTAATAATAAGGCAGAAGGTAATGCAAACCAACATAAACCTCTAAGTAAACCACCTGAGACATCAGCCAAAGGACCAGTACCAAATTTAAAACCCATTGCAGATACTAAGCTTGGTAAACAAAGTGGAAGTTTTTCTGCCCCCATAACATTTCAGCAGACCTTTGAACAACAACTGCAATCAATGCATCCTGACAAAAAAGGAAAATTATCTAAAAATAAACCTCAAGTTCCCAAATTGGTTCCAGCTACTTCCAAAGCATTCACTGCTGCAAATAAACCTAATATCCCTAATCCTAAAGCACCACCAACAAATATTCCAATGGAACATAAATTAAGTGCAGCCCTAGATTTATCCACACCACATAATATGCAGAGTCCCCTTGGTCCACAACAAACTAAAGCTTTTGAAACTATGCAATCAATTGCTAATTTAGCTAAAAAACAAAACATACCTAACAAGTTGCTTCCTATAGCAATGCCACAACCTAATGTTTATTCTAATTTATCTGCAAGGCCCTTAAGTGCTGGTACTGCTCCTTTAAGAGTACCTTCAACAAGTGGGATGGCTCAGCAAAAAATTGACAAGGGAAGTGGGTCTCAAATGCTTGCTATGAGACAAGAGGGATTGAATAAAGTTAATCTTAAACCTCCAAACACTCCAAGCCCCATAGTGCCACCACCTGGCTATCCAATGAACACGCATAACTCCCCAAACCCTGTTCCACCATCAAGGCCTCAGACTCGCTCACCTAGTTCATCTCCAAAGTTAGTGATAGCTGAAGACAAGCAAGGTATAATTGCTTTGCCAGATCACAACTTAAGTCAATCTAATCAACTCACCGGCACTCAAGCATCAAATATGAGTGCACCGAAAAGTGTATCACCAAAAGTTTCACCAGGTCCATCTAAACCAGGACCCAAACTTTTGAAACCAATGATACCTGTAACTAAGGTTCCTGGAATAAGACAACCCATGCCACCAAATATGAAGCCAAACCCACCAATGGCAAGTCCTGCAGATTTTCTCACTCAGCAACAAATTCTTTCTGCTCAGCATGCAATGTTAAGGCATCAAATGGATTTGCATGGGATGCATTTCCAGAATCCTTGGCTGAAGGCTCAGCAGCATTATGATTTACTAAAAAATATGTCTAACATGACACATCAGACACAGAATGATTTTAATAAAGAAAAACAGTGATATGTTACTTGTGGTAATACCTGTACATTTTTTATGTAACCTATTTAAGTTTTCCAGGATAACTAACTTTGTCGAGTTATTTGTAATAATTTGATAATATTTGCATTATATGTTAAGATGTATTTATTAAAAACTAGTTCATGCTACAGATGAAGTAAAATTTTTGAATGAGGAATCTTATTTTCTTTAGTTTTAATATTTGTATTTATTACTTTGATGTACATTGGTTTGCATTTCATTTGCATAATGGCATTTTTAATAATTTGTTGTAAAATGTAATTCATATTTTTATGCAATCAATTAAATTTGTATACAATACCATAAAAAATTAGCTTTGATTATATTGTGTCGATTTGAATAAAATGGTAACATGTTGCAAATAAAGTTTTATACCAAGCATTTATTATTATTTCTTTAATGTCCTCAGACTTAATACCTCCTTGTGATATACAATGAAATGATATTTCAATTTGTAAATAGTTATACTTCTTACTTCAATCCCAAATACAATAAAACAAAGAAATATTTAGATGCAACCTTATTAAACTAAAGTTATTGTTGGAATTAATGTTTGTTTTTATATTGTTTAAAAATAAAATAAATGTGTAAATATAAAGTAAAATTGTGTAAATATGACTCCAATCTACTGATCACCATAAAATGAATTTATGAATTTTTTCATGAAAGACTGTATGTTATCCCTCTTGTTGTAACTTGCCACCTGATGGCACAACAACACATCAATTTCTATACCGGTTACATGATACAATTGCGTTGCCTAGAGAATATTGCAATTTCCATGGGTTCCTTGTCACTTTCTGATGATATGCAAACTTTTAAGAATACAAAAGTAGAAACACCAAAATTTTGCGACAAGATATTAGAAAATGAATATAAAAACAAAAAATTTGATCCACGGATACCAAATGTGTTAAATAGATTTGAGAATACTTTCCAAATGTGTCAGTTAGTAGTGATCCTGCCCTTTAGAAGCAAGGGTCCTGTTTTTGGCCCACGGTTGGAGCAGACACTTTTCTGATGGATAGGTAAATTTTTGTTCTAGAATGTCAGTTTTTTATGTGTCGTGTGTCCACGCATCATGGTGCTGTGAGAATGTATAAAGCTTTTTTATTTATATAAACGTTAAACGTGGACCTAATATTATAAATTGTAGTGTGAATTTTAAAAATGTGATATACTTTAATTTCCTTATTTGATGAAATTGTGTTATAGTTATTTTAATATATATTGATGTTTTTTTTTTTCAGATGTCTGAGAATCAAGCAACTATTCCTTTTAAATCGCGGAAAAGGACTTATGTAAACAGCACAAAGCGAAAATCAAAAATCAATGAAGATTTTACGAATGTAATTGAAGCAAATAAGTTAAATTTCTCTGTTGATGACGATGGTGAGTTGTATTTAATAAATGGGCTATATTTATTATGAAATATGAGAGCTATAGGGAGTAGAGGAAAATTGAAAAAATATTGATCCAGACTTTTTTTTATTTGTATTAGAGTAGCAAACAGGCTTGCAGTTCACCTGGAGTTACAAGATCACTACCTTGACAACTGTATTCAGCCTCAAATTCGATCATTGTCTAGTTCGGGGTCGGTCCCAGCTAGGCTGCGTTGCTACTCCTGAGGAGGAAGTCCGAAGGTGGTACTGACCCGATCGAACCTAGATATACAACATGATAAAATTATCCCCATCGTCGTAAATGATATAAAACGTATTAGTTAAATGCTAATCGTCTATTTAAAAATTTCAGATACCAGTCCAGTTGTAAAAGTTTCTAAGAAAAGTAGGTTCAGTAAACCTGACATATTAAGGTATGTTTGATTGCAGCTGCAAATACTCGTAATAATATTATTTCTAATTAGTTACGTAAATATTCCAAGAACTTAATTTTGCAATTAATTACATTTTAGGGATGTAAGTAATGAAGACGTTGTAAAACCATTAACTAGCCGGGAACAAGAGATACAGTGGCTAGACATATTTTTAACCGACCATCTTGAGCAAGAAAAATCGGCATCA
>DWHE01000009.1:0-20185 GCA_018247495.1 Satarupa nymphalis | reverse complement strand
AGCTCGCAAGAGTTGCTTCACAGCAGAAATAGGTGTGGTGGTGGTACTGACTCGGTCGAACCTGGATAGGTTCTACCTATAAACGAATAATCTTGTTGCGTCTTTGGTATTTATCTTCCAGATTCTATCATATCCCAACGACCGCATTATTTGCCACGTGCACGCTATACGCCGGTAATGACGCATTGCCTTTAAGCTACCCGTAAACGCTATAGATACCTATATGCCTAATGAATTCAGGCACCCCTTGCCGGTGGATGAGGGATCAGACGAGGTGGGCTTGCAATTTAGACACGCGCTGACGCATCAATCACGACCCCTGCGTCGATGCTGCACAAAATTGCGCAGGCTTTGCCAAAATAACGCCAACACGCAATGACAAGATAACCAGTTTATGCATTTCGCAAAACGATGTATGTTTTCTATAAAATAAAACGATCCGATTGAAATATTAAGTACCTCAAAGTTAATTCTAGATTCTTGAGCGAATAACTTACAAGAAAAGCTTTAAGACATTGTATCCCCAATCAGCTGGTTTTTGTGTATGTTGTAGTTAAGGCAATAAATATGCTAAACATACAATGATCTATTATATTTAAAAAAAAATTACAGCATTTCATTCACGTTCACGGCTAGGACGCGAGGCAGGAACAAATTAATTATCTGATACAACTTGAAATCCGTCACTTCATGTGTTCACTCTCGTAATGTTTCCCGATCGTCCAACACTAACTCCGTTACACCCTCTCAAGTGACGAATAATCTATACAAATAAATAAAATTGAAGTGTCTGTTTGTAATATTAAAATAAACTTTTTACTAAGTGCATTTGGAATATACGGTAAATATACCAAAACAACATTTTTTACAATTTTTGTATGTTTGTTCCAGCTAATCTCCGAAATGGCTGTACCGATTTTGACGGGACTTTCACTAGCAGATAGCTGATGTAACAAGGCGTAACTTAGGCTACTTTTATTTTAGAAAAAAAGGATCTCACGAAAAAAATTAAAACCAATGAAAAATTTAATAATTGTATATTATTATAGGATACTAGTTATAGATTTTCGGTTCGATCTGGTCAGTACCACCACCACACCTGCTTCTGCTGTGAAGCAACTCTTGCGAGTTGTGTTTTTTTAAAGGGCGGGTGTGCCGGCACGATTTGCATAAATGAGGCTACTAAGTTACTCCTTTCAGGAGTAGCAACGCAGGTGTGACCAACCTGGAACTGGATAATGGTCCAATTTGAGGTTACAGTTGTCACAAGAACTACATTGTATTAGTTGTGCGCTCTTTATACTGTATAGAATGGACTGTATGTCCATTTCTTTTCTACTTTTGAATGTGGAGCGATAACTTTGGCAGTTATAGTTTTTCTACTACAAACCAACCAATATCAAAACCAAATAGAAGTAGTACAAACACTGTGATTGCTGCTTTTAAACTTACCACTAACCTCTATCCCTGTTGAAAGATGTTCTGGTTTTTTTTAAATTATGTTTGCTATAGACCCCACGAATAAATACCGTATAACATATCATACGACATCATTACATATCTACGACTGACCTAGAACAGCAAAATGGTCCATATTGAGATTCGTTACATTTACCATGAGCTTTAGTTTGCTACTCTCTCGTACAAATTATTTTCTAATTTAAATAGTGGTCGTAGATTTAGATTCAACCGGATCAATACATGTCTGAATCATTACAACCTGATTCTACTGTAAAATAACTTTGGCTCAGTTTTAAAGGATTCAGCGCCGCCAAGCTTTAGAAATTTGTGATATATCCATCACATGACACTTGTAATTTGCACTGTCCAAACATGTTTAAAACTTTTATTTCCAATATCAACTAAATCAACTTACAAGTAGTGAAGAAAAATCAGACCTCGAGAGAACAGCTTTTATTTTTTCTTCTAATATATTTAGTAGACACTTAATTTGCAATTGCTTAAATAAATTTTACTATCCAATAGAAAAATCCAACGCAGGCTAAAGATAAAAAAGAAAATAAGAAAAATAACAGACTTGGTGAAAAGATTAACGCCACAGCCGTAAAATAAAATGAAATATACAAAAAAAAGTGATTTCGACTTTTACCTACTTGAGGTTAAAACAAAAGCAAAAGAAAAAATTAAAGATGTGTTGTAATTTGTTTTCAATATTGCTATATAATTACAAATTTCAATATTTATGTAATAAAAGAAATTAGCACATATTTCTAAGCATTATTGTCGTAAAAAAAATATCTGCCTATATCAACAACAACAAAATTATATTCAAACTGTCGAAAGATCTAATGTTAAAAAGACACATGGATAAAGGAGGAATAGGCATTAAAATTTTACATAAAAAATAAATGTAATGAAATAACTTCCCATCTTTTCAACAAAGTTCGAATAAGAACACACGGTACCTTAAATAAAAATAAGCCATTAGCAGGATAATTATCAATATTTCACATAACAGTAAGAAGGAAATGAGATTTTCTGTTCCTATATTTGGTATCACACATAGACGATAATAACTTTTTCTTTTTCACGAGCATTCAGTAAAAGCCCAAGTAATAACAATAAAACTAACAAGCTAATGTTCTGAAATGATAATTTACCTACTCATTAGAGGATTCTGTATGTTGAAGAGGTATTACAGTAAGATTATTCATTACAGGAATACATGGATTTATTGGATCAGGAATTTCGCCGGGTTTTAAAGTACAATTAAACTTGGGATCCGTAATATTTAATCCATCTTGATTATTTTCTTCACTGGAAAGTTTCAAAGCCGTTGGTGGATTTGGTTGTAGTACGTTGTCATTCGAAATAACAGTAGTGTTATCAGTTTCTCCTGAATTCATAAGTAAAGGAGGTTCCGTTACATTGTTTTCAGCAGCAGTATTTAGAAGTATAGAGCAAGGAATAGTTGTCATGAATTCCCTTTCAGCCTTTGTAACAATTGTAATAGTACATTTCGTGTGGTCATTTTCATTTTCATTTCCTTTCACGTTCTTAACATCGGCTTCAGGAGTAAATGAAGTTGCTATAGCACAGGGTATAGAAAGAATTTCGGTAACGTTCTCGTTCTTTATGGTCAGAGTACAGTTTATCAGATCTCCTAATATTGAATCCATAGCCGTCGCTGTGGTGTTAGTATCCGGAGCCACTGCGACAGGTTGGCCTCTGTTGTCATAGACAACGGTGTGATGATGATGACCAGTTGAACGGGCTAAATTCCATAACGCTAATCCTGTTAAAATAGTCCCAACACCTGCTCCCGCGATTCCTACGCCAGTGAGGGCACTGCTTGTGCGACTTACTCCTCCAAAGCCTTTACCACCGCCGTAATTTCCAAAATAGCCCGGCATTTGTGGACCTAACCCCGAATTGTATGACCCATGTCCTCCATAGCTACCGTAACTAGGTCCATTGTATGAATAAGGCGGCGGTGGTGGTGGATGATGGTAACCATTACCAACATTTGTGTAAGGAGGTGGGTGTTGATGATTGTTACCTATATTAGAATAAGGTGGAGGTTGACCTTGTCCAGGATTGTAATTATTACCCATGTTATTGTATTTTGCTCCATTCTGAGCATTATTTAAGGAGTTACCAACCTGGTAAGGTGGAGGCGCAACATTAGATCCCGATAAACCAGATCCTTGTGGATATCCACCTCCTGTGCCTGAATTTCCAGATAGACTGTTAGATGAAGGATACGAATGACTCATTTGATTATTCGGTGGTATTGATTGGGTACCAGGCCGGACGGCTTGTTGAGCAGGTTGGTTAAGTGGAGCATTACTTTTTTGAACACTTTCTTGATGCACTGACGGCTGCTTGGGTTGATTACTGCCAGATAGGCCAGTATGACTTGAAGGATATGAATGCGTATCTGTTGGTTTCGACTGCCTCGATGATGATGTTTGAATTCTTTGAGCTGGTTTTTCCTGCCATCCGAACAATGATGGTTTAGGAGCTGAAGATTGAGGATTACTGAACGAAGTCGGAACAGGCTGACTGTTAGAACCACTTCTTCTACTGGAACCACGGCTAGAGCCCGAACTGCGACTTCTAGTAGACGTTTTTCTTCCTTCCACACTTAAAACAACAACCAACAAGAACAATATAAAGAGTTTTGTAAATGTCTTTTTGGATTTATCCATTGCGTATTGTTGTGCGATTGCTAATTGAAATTAAATTTATATGTATAATTGTCACAAAAATATGCTCCGTAAGTCTATTCAATATTCTGAATATGTGCTCTAGAGCTCGCGACGCAATTGACTGAGTGTCTGACTCATTGTGTTTCTGGAACCTTGTTGTATAACGATCGCTTCTCGCCCACCCTGCATTAAATTACACACGTCATTCTTGTAGGAATACTTCGTTACGATCAAGGCAAACTACTACATAAACAAGTATAAACGATCGATACATTCCTATGAAGCTTATATGGACTGTTGTCATGGCAACGAATATGACCACAAATGTCGCAATGACGAAAGGATTTTTCAAAAGTATCCATACAATTCATGAATCTTCTTTACAAAGCCAATTCTTGTTATCTTTCAGTTTTATTTTCTTATAATTTCCATTCTATCCATTATAATACTTTAAAAAAATTATATAGGTTGCCCACGAGAAATTATATCAGGTAAACAGTCAATTGGATTAATTTATTAGTCTCCCCTTTACGGATAATTTAAACAGGTTTCTTCTCAAGTAACGGGCGAAAGTCACGATTTTTTATTGGTATGAATTAAACTAGAGGGCCCGCAGTTAACCTGATTTTAAATTAACTGCACACCATGACAACCATAACCAACCTTAAATTGAACCATAGTCCAGTTCCAGGTTGGTCACAACTGCGTTGCTGAGGACTTAGTTGGTCGCCTTGTATAGTCCTAAAATGGTCCTATATATCCTAAGCATACCGACACCCATACCCTTCAAACAGAATTAATATACCGGATATTCAGCAGTAGAAATTGTATATGGCCTATCATCTGCAGTCTGTGAAAATCTGTTCAGTAGAAATACTTTCCTAAATGGCATGGAAGTTTTAGGAACACAATAATTAATTGTTCTGTTTTGACTTATCCAATGGACTTAAAATTTATATATTTTGCAAATCCGATGGCACCTTATTATTTATCTAATGATAGCTACCAAGACACATTAAAGTATGCTCGAAATCTCTTTTTCAGCATTTTGTAATAATATTCACATAAGAAATTAAAAACCTCTATATTAAAATGTGTGAATTAGCCAGGCTTTGTAAGGCCACTCGGGAACATTGCAAGCACTTCATCTCTTGTCTATCTAAGCTATTATGAGTACAAATACGTAGACTACCACAGCATACGATTTCAAAGAAAATAAGAATGTAAGCGTTTGTATAGCTTACAGTTCTCTATCCTATACTACTGAGAGCGGAAATGTCTAATCAGACCATCAGTACTATATTTGTAATCTTATTTGAACACAATAAGGCTGAGAATAGTGCAGCAGTGGTTATCTAAACGCGCAATTTATCTGTTAAAGTAGTTAATTGGTTTTGTGTGCAACGTCTCAAGTGTAGGGGAGGTGTAGTGAGTACTTATCGTATATTGATTTAACAAACGACAATATTCGAATTTTTTTCGGGCAAGAATTTATTGATGGGATTTGTCGGAATGTGTGGAGAAAGAAAGCCGCAACTCCCATTCCGAAAGGTGATATATCGTAAGTAATAAATTGTAACGACTCCGTGGCACGTTGGTAAATAACCGTGACTGACGAGCTGTGGCTCTCGGGTTCGATCCCGACGGTTACAGACATTTATTTAGCAGATAAATGTCTGTACTTCGGTCGTAGGTATTAATTTGTGTGTCGTTTTCTATGTGTCGGTGTCTAACCTACTGCCGGAGATGTGACAGTGGAAGTGAAAAGTGTGTGTATGTGAGAAAAAACTTATATCTATAAGCTATACAATATCATATTTCTACTCATTTATTTGTTTCAGTTTTAAGGGTGTGGATGCCGGCGCGCTATGGATAAATGAGGCGGCCAATTTAGTCATCAGAAATGCATCCTGTGACCGATCCTAAACTTGACGATGGTCCAATTTGAGGTGCATTCTGTTGTCACTGCAGTGATCAATTAACACCATGCGCACTGCTTGCAGTTGGGCTTGTCCCTTTGCTACTCTTAATCTTCTTTTTAAAAACAGCAGTAAAAACTATTGTCACTCGTTTTTTAAATTTAAAATTATGTGTGCCTTGCAATTTCGAAATTTATATCTACGTACCTACTATCAAAATGTTATATAAGTAATAACGCAAAAATATCAAAATAGATTCATGCGTTGCAGAAATACATAGGTTATTGATAGAAAGGCGATTGTTTGTCGCATTTAATTCTTAGCGAGAAGTTTCAGGGTTACCCGACGGGTCAACTACATATTTTGATCCGATTAAATTTCCTTGAAGCCTTATCGCAAAATTACGAGTGTGAAAAATATTTAAATTAAAAAGTATTATTTGCATATTATTGATAAGACCGTAACTAACTAAACTAAAATTGACATGAACTAAAAAAAAATATAGGACACGACACGTTACTTATTTTCATCACTTCGTGTCTTGATTGAGCACCCAACGTTAGGGAGATATTATAATATGAATCTGATCCACATTCTGTTCGCTTTAATAACCGTTGCTGCTGCAACAACAATCGAAGAGGAGTAAGTAAAAATTTTTTTTTAATGAATAAAACACTAAGTATAAATCGTGAAATAATAATTCAATATTTACTAAAAAAAACACTAACTAGGATTACACCTGTAATCTCGAGCCGTATACCTGCACTTTTTATTTTCAAATTAAAAGCATAAATGATTTATTAAATTAACTAAAATTTAATTTCATTATATTACATGAATATCATTCACCAGAATTTATTGAACCAAAATTAAGTATTAGGTACTTATTTTATTTCGAATATGTTGTAATGAGAAGTGTCACCCGCCAACAAATGCAGATACGGATATTACATCTACGTGCCCGCCAAACCAAGCGTTATCCAATGGTACATGCCCTCCCGATCAACTTGAGATGGGTAAGGAACGTCACATGTTCTGTAAATAATATTTTGTTGGAAAATTTACCTAAAGTAAAAAATACGGTCTAATTCAGAACCTTCTCCCTTTTTTTGAAGTCGGCTAAAAAGCGTCGAATAGCATACGTTTGTTATTAATTATTGTAACTGTTTCGAAGAATAAATATTGCCTTATTAGAAGATTAAACCTTTTTTACTAACGTCTGACCAGGTACTAGATTTTTTTTTGTTATAAGAGTAGCAAACGGGCATGCAGTTCAGCTGGTGTTAAGTGATCGTTGCAGCCCATGACAACTATAACCAACCTCAAATTGGACTATTGTCCATTTCGAGATCGGTCACACCTGCACACTACTCCTGAGGACTATGCTGGTCACCTCATTTATCCAAAGCATGCCGGCACCCATAAGTATAGACGTACTGGCTCTTGCAAATAAAACATTACTACTAATTGTAATTGTCGCATGTAAAATGCGTATTTCAGACTTTTTGGCTACATGCAACATTCGTAAATAAAGCATGACAAGGAAAAAAATATCAATCTCGAAATTATTCGGGGCCTGAGATGCTTATCAAAGGGCCGCTGACGGCAACTCTGGAAAATATGTTGGCATTAGCACAAAAGAATTTTTCGTTTGGCGAGTCTCCTCGAAAAGGTTCAAGACGAGGGCACCAAGAGGAGCCGAGCTTACAGGTACAATAATATTATAATTCTGATTATGTAATACGGTAATGTTCACAGTAACTTTTCCGTACCAAGTTTAAAGTGGACAGTGGACAGTGTTTTCATATTCAACTTTTTTACGCATGCGATAAGTATTCTTATTTATAAGACCCAAATAAAACAGGTGAGAGAAAAAATTTATACATATTTTACATTGATCGTATAACATTTTAACGATAATGTTTATATATCGCACAAACCCCAATTAGTTTTTAATTTCCTTTTAAATAGGTAAATTCGTTTCCGAAACAAGTTTATCCACATTAATTAACGGAATATTATTAAGATACAATTGAGCAATATTAATGTATACGCTGCCACATAAATGTGTACACCAGTATAACCACAATAGGTATGTTTAAAATGAAGTAACATAGACGGTTTTGATTTAATGGATTGTGATGATGGAGTGTGACGTGCGTTGGTTTGAAGAATACGCTATAACACGAAACATTCATACGTGGTTATGGAACCTATCCAGGTTCGACCGGGACAGTACAACCACCACATCTATATTGCTGTAAACAATTCTTGCGAGTTTTATTTCAGTTTGAATGATGTGAGGACCAGCATGTTTTGTAAAAATAAGGCGACCAACTTTGTCCTCAGAAATGGCAACGCAGCTGTGACCTATCTCAAAATGGACAATAGTCGAATTTGTGGTTGGTTACAGTTGTCATGGGCTGCAACGATCACTTAACACCAGGTGAATTGGATGACCATTTGCTTCTGTTATATCCATAAACTAACAAAACATACATGTAAACAAACAAGTTTTACATTCATACGTAAATGTTAAGTATTTTGTTAGGAGAACAGGTAACCATTTCGCCTCGGGCTCTCGGCCCAAATTACACGGCCCAGATATTTTGTCCCCTCTCTATTTTTATGTAGAAAATAATAAATATGCTTTACTGTTTTTTAATATGTACTGGCATCATCTGTATTATATTTTCAATTAATTCATATTTTCGATCAATGCTGACACTCTTAAAGTAACGGAATTGAAATTCAATATATTTCAATAAGATACTAATATAGGTAACATGCAAGTCTTTTTAAATTGTACAATTTATAAATTTTCCTGCAGTCAAAAAAAACTTTTTTAAATAATAGAAGTAGATAGCGGGAATACAGTACCTAAATTAAACGTTTCAATTTCGTTTAAAACCGAAAATAATATATAATGAATATATAGTAATGAATCTTTTTCCTCGTAAACTATTTCGCTTTTAATTATACTAGTTAGCACCTCTCATCTGAACCTTTTAATTAAATTTCTCCCTACATTGTTGCAATTTAGCGCCTTCCCTGTTATAAAAAGTAATGTTAATAAGATCCGACCTCGGGTTTTACGCGAGTTGTAAATCAAGCAGCTTTTCATTTTGGCAGCGGTGTCTGTTCACGTTTCTGCTACGGAGGAACACAGACCTATGGGTAGCTATCCTTCATAAACTCCCAAAATTACTGTTATTCGGTTAAATGTAACCAGCGAAAATTACTGCTACGTCCTATAAATTATTTTCGATTTTCAACTGACAATAAGTAGCCAAATTGTTAGAATGAAGATAACATTTTCCAACACACATCTGGATTGCACCCGCTTTTGAATCACAACGTACTTAAGTTTAGTAAAAAATACATTTTAGTTTAATTTTTCATAAGTATCTTAGGTATCTTCGTGGGTCTCAATGTTTTTTGATAAAAAAAATAAAATTAGACCGTAAAATTATTGGATCCGATTATTTAAATTCGTGGATTAAAATGGAATTCTGGTATTTTTGTCAATATTATATTAGACTTGGAGACTAGGAGAACTGCAAGGCACGTTTTTATATCGAAAGAAATATCCCCGTAGTGATTTTCATTATTAACAGTCTCAGAAATAAGTTTAGTAACTTTTTTTTACTATGGCAGTGGTAAACAGGTATGTACTATTTTAGCCTATGACAACTAAAACCAACCTCAAATTTGACAGTTCAAGGTAGGTCACAGCTGCGTTGCTACCGTCGTGCCGTCCGTTTGCGTGCCAGCACCCAAGCCCTTCAAACTTATTTCAAAGTTTTATATCAAATCAAATTTTAATACAAAATTGCAAACATCCATTTTGATCTATCCTGAATAATTCTACACAGATTCCACATTAGTATTTTAATAAAAAATGGGACGTACTTTCTATTGCCCAGAATTACTTCCCAGAATTTAATCCTCATTGGAGACACGAGCTCAGATTCTGATCCGAATTCACAGTATACTTTTTTTTCTTCAATATCAAAGGGCTCAGCAAAATATTATTCGGAATCTTATGATGAAGTTACCAAAGACGACTCCAAGACTTCATTGAGATTTTTTTGATAATTTAGTATGTTACAGTTATATATGGCTATTTGGAAAGCCTACACATCTGGACAGTTAACTTTTATAACAGGCGATAATAAAAATACGGACAACTTAATTAAAAATAAGAGTTCCTTCACCTCAAAAGGCTAATGGATGGATTCATTATTGAGTAAAAATAGATTGAACGAACGTCACAGCATACGTAACACATCATCATCTTAATTAAGTATCGATAGACGTGAGCAACTAACGACATGATAAATTATTATTTACTTTTTTTATCGCTAGAGAGCCTGCAGAAAAGCAGAGGAAACACCCTACAGTAAGAAGTAAATATTACCTATGGACGCCGCCTACTTTAAAGGAGACGCCAATGCGTTTAACGTCTTTGTACGAGAGTTTTTCGTCATTCTTGAGAACATTCTGTGTGTTCTATTTACAAATTAATCAGCGCAAATCAAACTGCAGATGATTTAATTTAGTTACACCTATCCTAATGATAACATGAACTTCATCACTATACTTACGTTGTAACGGTGATGAGGAAATCAATTGATAGAATTCCTCAAGCATTTGATACTTTTCGAGTGTTATGGCAAATTAAATCAACAGTCCACAGAAGGGCACAACTCTCACACTCCAATTGGGTGATCCGGTGCTAGTCTTTGGCAAAAACAATTACGGAATTTTTTTAAGGTTTTTGAAGTTGGGTAATTACTACAGTGGCTTCCGATTGTGACAGAATGCCAAGTGCCAAGCTAAATAGATACAATTAAAAACAATCTTGTTTTGTCATATGTGTATTAATTAGAACATTTATAGTCATTACATTAAATGAACTGCAACATATTAATAAAAGGGCTATAGTAAATTTGCCCTTGTAGGTTGTAGTGCAGCCATTATATCAAACATAGTCAATAAATTTTTTTATAAGAAACAGTGTTTTTTTTAATAAGTAATCTAAATAGGTATTCTTGCGAAATCCCCTACTTCCAAATAAAAAAAAGATAAAAATAATAAAATTTGTGTTGAAGTAATATCGCTCTGATTACGCAACAAATAAACTTTGTGAGCAAAATTCGCATCAATGTGAAGCGAGTTGCAAAAGAATTTTAATATTGTTCGACCAACTCGATTTCAAAGTGCAACCCCAAATCTTCTTACTTCAGATTATCTTCAGATTACAAATTAAATTCCTTTTATCTAAAGATTGCTCTGTTTTCTACTGATTTTTTCATTTAACATTTATGATAACACATTTAAATCTAAATAGTCAATAAATAATTAGCTTCTCATACATCAATTGAGAGTTATGTTTCTTTATATTATACAAGTTATTATTAATGAGAAACGTTTAGTATTACAGTATACGAAATACACAATTTTTGTTTACCAAAAAATTTGACTGCCTTCATACCCGCCAAACTAAACTTAAATTTAGGAAGAAAAAAAACGTTAGACACTTAGCATTGAATAAAACTAGCCTGCGTTTGATTCCAATAGTTTGAATGGATTCAGTGAAGTGTTTTATAAATTTGTAAATATAAAAATCTATGTTTATATATATATAAATAAACTCCAACACCATTCGAGGAATCTTAATAAAAGTTGCTACATAAATATAGAAATAAGATAAGCTTTATAGAAGGTTTATTAAGGTATTAACTTGTAACTCGACACTATAGGACGCTGCAGCAAAAGTATCAACGGATTTACATACAAACAAATAAATATAAGTATGTAAGCAGAAAAACATCTGCCTGGTTATTTTGAACATTTTGTAACTTTACCTCACACTCAAACTATCATAAAAGACATGATTGTGTTTCAAAAGATAAATTCGAAGCTCCCAGTATCGTTGTACAATCGTCGTATAATAAAACCTTTCGTGGGGTACTAGTCCCATATCTTAATAGGACTAAAGCACCAGGTCAATGACCTCTTTGCCAATGTGCGTGATTCGGCAAATATCAACAATCTAAAACATACGAATAGGCTAGAACAATTTGACTTTTGAAGCATAGGTTCTCCTTAATTGTTCTATCACTTTACATTAGTGCAACGGTGTTCAATGTTTTGAGACGATGATAATGATCTATCCTTTATACTATCCTTTATCATGGATGTTCCATCCACAATAACTGTGGGACCTAAGTGAAGATGTAATCTATCTGGGTTCGGTCGGATTATTACCACTACCACATCTACTTCAGCTGTGAAGGTTGCGAGTGCCGGCACGCTTAGAACTTATGACGCAACTAACGACGTCCTCAGGAGTAGCAGCGCGGCTGCAAACTCGAATTGGACAGTGGTCCACTTTGAGTCTGCTTACAGTTGTCATGCTGCAAAAATCACTGAGCATCCATTGAACTGTGAGTTCGATTGTTACCCTCATATAAATAAAAATAAAATAGATATTAATATCGACGGTCCGAATTGGATTTTCCTTTGCACTACGAACAAGGAAGATGTGAGTTGAGCTTTCCCCTGAGGCTTTTCATCGATCATATACGGTTGTGACCACTTATTATCAGGTATTTCCCTAGACTATTTCCTGCCTTTCTGTGGTTCAGAAATTATATAAAAAACATTAATGTTATGTCAGAGGTCATTTTAAACAGGTCGTTCGACGAAGACTGAGTGAGTAATCGGATTAAGCTTTGAAATATTGAGTAACACACATGGGAAATATCCAAACATGCTGCGGAAACTTGCTTAAAACGAAAATCTTTCAACTTCTAACCATAGCATATTATTTTTATAGTCAGTATATATTAACCTACATTTGTCGGAATTTTGTTACAAATAATGTAAAGGTAAAAAAAGTAAGTTTTTTCTTGTGCCTTTTATTATTACTGCAAAAAAGCTGCTACCCATAAATTTTGTCACTTTTTGCCAGCTTTTTTTTTGTATAAGATTAGAAAATAAACATAGAAAGTACATTTTAAAGTACCATTGTCCAGTTCGGGGTCGGCCACGGTCACTCCTGAGCACTAAGTTGGTTGTAAGCGTGCCGGTACCCACACCTGTCAATCTGAATGACAAGTCGCAAGATTTTCTTCACGGCGGATAGAAATGAGACGGTGGCACTAATTCGAACCTGGATAGGATCTACCATCATTTAGCTTCTCGTATACAAATTAAGAGATTTCTTTTTATAACATTCTTGAAAATTAGGAAGTACATTTCACAACATCCACTACAACAATATAAAGCATCCCTGTCCTAATACTACGTGAATACAGTTAATGTTCCTAGATAAATTTGTAGATAATACAAGTCTATTTGTATTTTAAACAATCCATCTTTGTTAAATCTATTTATTAAAAACTACACAAAGCAGTAAATAAAATTCGCTTCGAATGTTGTTAAGAGTGTACAAGGAGAGCTCATTAAGCTCGATAACAATGTCGAGCGGTGGATACACCGCCGCCTGTTATTTTCTTTAGTCTCTTCTCACATATGCCAAGTGTAATTTTAGAAAAGTTTTCCCACAACAACATACATCATTCATTGTTATTTTTCAATTCTTTTAAACGTAGTATCAAATAACTTATAATCTCTACATTTTAACAATTTCTTTTTATTATTGGCACTTAAAATAACATTATATTGAATCGTGTACATCTTCCATTACCTGTATAGGTTCAATGGGATCGGTATAACCACACTATAAAGCGTATTGCGAGCGAAACCGAAGAAATTTTCACTTAAAAAAGGGTTAAATTAATTGTATGAGGAGTTTAATTTTATTTATTTAGTTGAAAACGTAATTTTACTAAGAGATACATTTGAGCCTATGGCTAGCAAGTATTATTTCCGTTTCCATGGCAATAATCCCCATAATCCCTGCGGCATATTTAGTATTATCCGTCTCGATCGTTTTACAAATTAAAATACGTTCTATATAAATTACGAATTCAGAACGCTTACCTGTACAATCGCGCGGTGCGAACAGTCAGCGAAAGCCTTGCGAGATTATGCTGGATTAGCTGTGTTTGTTAAACAACGTTTACGCATCTAAACACACCTATAATTGCTTTCATTTAATATATTATATGTATAGTTCATAGCACCACGCGTTATTTTGTGAAAATCCATCTTACAATAAAAAGATTTAACTATATAGTTTATAACAATCCACTAGTACGGAATGTGTTATGATTGTATACTTTTTAAACATACCGGCTAAAAAAATATACCGTCATGCTCTGTGCTCGTAGATTGTTGCGAAGTAGTTAAATCTTATTATTGTAAGAATTAGCTTCCGAAAAATTACACAGTAAATATAACATATTAAATGAAAGCAATTATAAGAATATTAAGAGTGTTCTCAGTCAAACACGCATAGAATATGCTTATAGAAAAAAATGTACATAGTCTGATAATATTACTATGAGATAGAATGTGACACGTTTAATCATAAACATGTATCAAAAGGAACGCGAAAGTCACAGTCAACATACCGTAATACTCTTTGTACGCGAATGACTACGTACAAAGAGTCAAGGAGATTTTTGTAAGCGAGCGAAAATATGCGCTGTGTCTCCTTTACAATTTAAGTTCTTTTATGATGCGAGGAAGTGCAAGCTAGCACCGTGAATAGCATCCTGAGAAGTCGCATGGAGCAATTAAAACTTGTGGTACCGTAGTACCGACACCAGCGACCAACATAATTAGGAAACATGCGTTATCTATTGTCTAGTTGTTGCCGAGATGTATCTTATACAATTAACCTCACCCGCGATCAGAACAAAGCGGCGCATTCGAATTAATTATAAATCGTGGTATCAAACTATATAGTTACTAGATACATATGCGTTTGTGAGACTAGATCCGGTCCAATTAGAGACATTTTATTTAATTGAAAACATTCGCCGCTACAAACCAACAAACGGTTTTTGATACCTACGAGTACCTTACCTTTAATACGTGTGAGTAGTTAATAATTTTAATGATTTGGACGAAAATATTTTCAAATGACATTGGTTTAAACAATTGACTTTTTTCTTTGTTTTTAATACATCTAAGTGATGCCATATCTGTAAGTATGTTATTTGGAACATAAATGTTTATTATGTAGAATAGTACAGAACGTTGTGAATAAATTACTTAGAAGATGACGTTTTTTTAATACCTGAAAATACTGTATTTGTACTGAAGCCATTAAATATATATTAATGACAGCATTGCGGAGGCTTATGTTCTAAATCAAAATCCAGGATAAATTCTGACACTGAAATGCTTGGATTCCAGTGATTCCTGGAAAATCCCTAAAACCTCAAACTGCGATGTAAATCGCAGTCCCTTCTTGAATTCTTTTATAACAGACAGAATAAAAAATTTGAAAAATCCGAACCACGGATCGTAGGCAAATATTTTTTGTTAACTTTCTTAAAGGAAAAATGGGTGAACCTTTAAACTCAGTGGGCAACAGTTTTCAAATTAAATTAAAGTAAATAAGTAGACTCGTTCCACTTGAAGACAATCCTAAGGGGTTTGAGATTGCTTTCCGTTTAGACATTCTTAAACTATTGCTTTAGATGTGGAACTCGCTTAAACATTTAAGCATTGTGGTTTTACAACAGACTTACTTCAACATCTAGCAATTGAATTAAGGTTCCCATCCTAAGTAGTTATCCTTTGGCGTTCTTGTCTACAATAGAATATTAGGTATATTTATATTAGTATAAGTCATTTAAATTAAAAGATGATTAAGCAAACTTCGCCTCTTGCTTTCATTTGCTTACGTATCCTTAATTGCCAATTTATATTTAACTTTTTTTTAATGAACTCAGCTAGCTTTTTATACTCTATGACAAATTATATTTCCTAGCAAATATTATTTTAGTTTTTTATTGATGTTGGGTAATTGACATAAATTTGTGGAATTCGATTTTCTAATTTACTTCTTGTGAAATATCATTAAATAATTGTAGCGAAATGCAATCAGACAATCGATCAGCCATACAACACATCTTTATTTGCTTGAATAAATATTTATAAATATATAAAAATAAAATTTTGTGGAGTATCAATGAAGTTAGAATAATGTCATCCTCACTTCAACGATTTAATTTGAAATTTAATTTTGTGACATATTCTTTCATCTTACTTAATTATTGTATATAAATCCTTCTATTAATGTATTTGCAAAATCCTAATGTTATCTACTTTATTGTAGTCTAGCTGACCCAGCAAACGTTGTTTTGCCATATAAGTCTTCTGTCTCATTCACTCATTTATCTCATCTCTCATTTGTCTCATCTCTTTTTATTAAATTTTTCATTAGTTTTAATTTTTTTTTTTGTGAGATCCTATTTTTTTTCTAAAATAAAAGTAGCCTAAGTTACTTCTTGTTACATCAGCTACCTGCCAATGAAAGTCCCGTCAAAATCGGTCCAGCCATTTCAGAGATTAGCCGAAACAAACAGACAGACAGCCAAAAATTATTTTAAAATTACAAACAGACACTCAAATTTTATTTATTTGTATAGATTAATTAATTTACTGTGTCTATAATATTTTACTGCGCTAGTAATAATCACATTTCTACGCAGTCATCTTCAAACGATACACGCATACGGTCCGGTACTCACAACAGTAAATACAAACTATTCGCATATTGTAGTATGTTGCTTTAGATATGCAAACAACGTTTGCACGTTTCGACCCGTCGGTCTTGCAGTGAATAACATAGCAAGTTCTATTTACTCGTTTCGGTGTGTTTTCTAATATTGGGGTTTAGTAACTTAAGACCCTAGCATACATTTTCTGTAATTGTTACTTAATAAAATCCATATTTATACACGAAAACTATTTTGTTCTGTTTTTTAGTTTTCTACTGATTACATTTTAAATATATATTTTTTACAATACATTTAAGTAGTATTAGGTCCTTGCGTATGAAATAACCAGTAAAAAATCGATACTCTGTTGTGTAACTTTCAACATCTTGCGTTCTAATTAGAATTCTAAATTCAAATAAATGTATTAAAACTATAATTTTTTTTTGGGTAATCCGTTGTTCGCCCTCCACTTATTAGTTTTTGAATTCGCTGTATTCTCAATCATGGAAAGCTTTGAATTTCGAATTATTTTCTAATATCAGTTCTGACTTGATTTGATTGCTAGCGTACTGAAAATTTTAATCTAATCTGTGCACCGCTTGAACAACCGCAAGTGATTTCAATGATGACAAATCTGACTAAATGATGTTAGTCGATAATCAGTAAATTCCCAATATGAAGACCTGGGAAAGTAAGTACGACATTAACAAGGAAACGCTAACTCGCTTCTAAGCTTGGCTAAATTTGTTGAATAGGCACGTAAATGCAGACATCCTGAAAGGCATTCCGGATTGTCGCTTTCGATGAAAACTGAATCATGTATGACAATCGGAAACGTTCCACGCAATAAAACCCATGGGAAGGAGACACCAAGACCTAAATGCAAATTTGCGCAGAAGGTGCTCGTGACTCTATGGTAGCTCTTTGCTGGCATTTTATAACAGCTTGTTGACATCTGTCATAACAATTGTCGCCGGAAGATTCAAGATCTGAAGAATTTAAAACGATGACGGGCAGGCTCGCTGTCAAATAAAGTGTCAATGACCGCTGATTCTCCATTACGAAGTTCGACCGTAACTGTTAAATACATACATGTTTCAAATGTAAACACATAATTAAAGCTTAAAAGCTTTAAAATTAAAATGCCTCATAACCACACCCCTGTAGTAGGATTGCCCGTGTCGCAGGTTATGAAGACATCACTAACGTCCAACGTCGGGCAAAAATCATTCAACTGTCACACAAAATTTGTCCCGTATCTAATCAAACCCGGTAACGTTTGTTCGGCGGGCAATTTAAATACCAACGGTCCAAGGAGTCGTGGTACTAATATTATGTATGTGGATGTGTTAATAATGTTCAATATTGCGTAGCCCATAATACAATTCTAAAAAATTTATTAAATTTTCTTATAGTAAATGGCAATTTCATAGGCAAGGACCTAATATGTACCTGACCCCGATTTATACGGAAAAATTTGTATTTTCATATTCCGTTCCAATCTGTATATCGTTTCCGATTGGCAGTTCGATATGAATTAAAGAGTTACGCATAGAATTATAAATGGAGACCAGAACTTTTTAGATTACTTTATTACCATTTTAAATTACTGGATAATTTTTTTTAAAGTGTCACATTCCCAAATATTTGGCCCTAAGATTGAACGTTGATGAAATATTACCGAAATTTCGAAATTGCTTGGGTTCTATCGTAATTTATTTATTTATATCTTGACTATCTTTTATTTATTTCATGTAATTACCTTAGAAATATTATATCAATATTATATAGGTTTTCAAGAATCTGATTTGATTAAGTCCCAACGCATATGCTTGAGAACTATGGTCCAAATATAACTAAGGTATATAGCACGCATTCCCGCCTATCATACATGAGACAACTATGTAGCTAATTACGGTATTAAGGTATGTAAAACACAAGTTCAGACTAGGGTCACATGTACAGTTATAAAAGAAAGATATGCCATTATAGCTAAATACTGAACCTATTCTAGTAAACTATGCATACTCATAAGAGTATTTGTTATTTTTGGCCAAGAATGGTGGCATGTTAATACAAAAAGACTATTGAAATAAAGGTTTTTTCCTAAGCGTCTTATTTACGGATCGAAGATGGAATTATTTTATACCCGAATAAGGCTAAGACAAACGGGCATGTCTTTTTTATTTAAACAGAAAAATATCAACTATCAGTGATCGGTCATACTATATTAACACATATTATTATCTAATGACATAACTATAATTTTATAAATATCAATAAAGAAAACTCATGGAACACAAATATTCTATCACACTCATGCACATAGACGTATCATTTAAATACCGTCTGTTAGATATCACTGCCGCACTTATTTTTCTCCGTCTTACCGAAAGAAGATTCACTTCAATGAAATGTCTATTAATTTTTTCACAAAGTTATTCCAAAAAAATTTGCAACGACTACTTATTCCCCGCTCACAAAAACCGTTGTCCTGGTTGTTTCAGAAAATTTGTATGAATAACATCACAATGGAGAACGAACGAATCCACGGGCTTAATTTAAAACTGAGGAGATTATCAACTTTAATTAGTTTAAGGAACTCTTAGGAAATGACGTCTATTGTATCATTATTCCTTTTGAAAGCGGCTTTGCTTTATCTTGAATGCCAATAACACAGCCTTTATACCATAAAAGAATATTATATATACTGCTATTTAAATAATATGTAAATGTATTGAGGATGTCTGTACATTACTTTATTTTAAAGTTTCGTGCTAAATGTTCGTTTTATGACACACTGCCATCAATTGTACTATTTTCTTATATTATATTCTAACTTTTGTCTGTCTGTCTGTCTGTATATCTCGCAAAAACTCAAGAACGACTTCACCCATCTTGATTATAATATAATTGACGTATACTAAGAACACTGTGGGGGTAAGGATATAGGGATACATTACATAAATAAAAAAAAATAAAAAAACATACAGACGACTTGAATACCTCCTCCTTTTTTGGAAGTCGGTCAAAAAGAGAAACCACACCATATTTGTTATTCACACCTAATGATATCTCTCGAGTTGTGTAATTTAAATTTAATTCCTCACTCCATTAATTGTTTTTTCTTTTCCAGGTTTACCAGCTGTACCTTAGTTGAAATCCGATAAACTACCCTCTACACTAACATGTAAGTATTAAGATGTAATCAAATTACTTAAATATATTTTCCAATGTTAAAAAATTACTTACATTGATTTTTAAAACTCTGTTATTAAAACATGTATCCCTGTATAAAATTAAAGAATTCCTACCATATTCATCCTACAATAAAAGAGAAATAAGGCTATGTAAAATAAAAACATTACGCACTACTACCCGTGCGCAATAAGTTGAGACCTGGGGGCGGTGACGCCACAGACGCATGGTTGTACTGTGCACAAAA